>CM033645.1:627916-727002 GCA_019512145.1 Engystomops pustulosus
ATGGTGATGGTAGAACCTCCTCTCCTCTAGGTGTAGAGGATGCCCCCGGTCTATGGTGATGGTAGAACCTCCTCTCCTCTAGGTGTAGATAATGCCCCCTGTCTATGGTGATGGTAGAACCTCCTCTCCTCTAGGTGTAGAGAATGCCACCTGTCTATGGGGATGGTAGAATCGCCTCTCCTCTAGGTGTAGAGGATGCCCCCTGTCTATGGTGATGGTCTTTACTGTGTGCTGAAACTTTATCTGCTGCCATGAGATTACAGCAGACAGAGGGAGGGGGAAAGTGCAGGGGTGGGATGGAAGGAGGTCATGAATAACACATATAAAATGATAACCACAGTCACTGTGCCTAGATCTATGAGTAAGTGCCCCTGTTTTATAATGAAGGATTTTAATGGTAGATTTCCTTTAACAAGATTCCCAAACATTCAGATTGGATGATAAATAGTATTCTATTTTCAGCAATATTAGAGATCGGATCTAATCTAGTGATCAGATGCACGTATCGGGAGTTATACGTAGGGTTAATCAATATTTATTTATTTGAAGAAATAAGTAAAATCTGATTACTATCTGATCAGTGGGGCCACAACTGATAGGAATGAATGAAGCAGCAGGTTGTGCATTGCTTCTACATCCTGTTGCTTCATTTAAACTTTGGCCAGCTCCTTAACTGGTCGGGTCGCGCTGCATGGAGAGGGCTCACGGGCTGAGTTCTCTCTATAGCAGGTAAGTCTTTGCTGCATATTGCACCCGCGATCGGTGCATGGGCGCCGCCATCTTGCCTGGGATCGCCGCTCTCCGTGATGTCATCGGGGAGCGGCAATCCGTCTCCATGGTAGCCTCGGGTCTTCCGAAGACCTGAGGCTATTTCGTTTTAACCCCTTCATTACAATGTGCTGATAGGATGAATGAGGAGGAAAATCCCCAAATACTGCCATACTGTAGTATGGCAGTATATGATAGGATCGATCAGACAACCTAGGGTTAAAGTACCCTAGGGAGTCTGAAAAATAGTAAAAATAAAAAGGGGGCTGGCTGGCTGGCTATATACCACAGGGGGCTGATTGGCTATATACCACAGGGGGCTGTCTGGCTTTATACCACAGCAGGCTGTCTAGCTATATACCACAGGGGACTGGTTGGCTATATACCACATGGGGCTGGCTGGCTATATACCACAGGGGCTGGCTGGCTATATACCACAGGAGGCTGTCTGGCTATATACCACAGGCTACTGTTTGGCTATATACCACAGGGGGCTGGCTGGCTATATACCACAGGGGGCTGGCTGGCTATATACCACAGGGGTTGGCTGGCTATATACCACAGGAGGCTGGCTGGCTATATACTATAGGTGGCTTGCAGGCTATATACTGGGAGGCTGTGACGCATTTCCCCACCCTCGGCTTATACTCGAGTCAATAGATTTTCCCAGTTTTTGGTGGTAAAATTAGGGGCCTCGACTTATACGCGAGTATATACGGTATAACTATTTTTTTGCCTTTTCACTTTTTATCTGTCACCCTGTTGATTTCATACAATGTGACCAGATATCATGTGGCCCTTTTCCATTATTATATCAGCTGCTCCTCATCATCTATATTGTAGATGACACAAGAATGTTTAGTCCACGAAATTCTGGATTGCCTAATTTAAAAAAATTATTATTATTTAATTTTTTTTGTCCGATTTTTTTTTTTTTTTATGGCCTGCTCAGATCGCAGTGAAGCAGCGCGACTAATGCTAAACCTGAATTGTGATGCGAGTGTTCAGGATGACACAGGACAATGTTGTCTGACAATGATGGTGGTGAATATGCCTCCTGTGGTGAGTCAAACTGATTGTCTTTTATAATGGGTAAAACCATCAAGGTAAGGAACACATTTCTCCTCATTTTAGGGAAGGATGTCTTACAGGGGTTGTACTAAGTATTGCTGTTAGGGGATACCAATCTGATGGACGGGTCCTACTGTTTGGAAACCCACTTTTCACAAGAACCAAGGTCCTTTTGTAAATAATTCAATGCTCCTGTTCTGTCTATGAAAACCCCAGAGATAGCGCTGTGCTTAATATTGAATGGAGTGGCAAGATGCCTGCTCAACCTACCATTTCATTAAAGGACATCTACCATCAATTTTACTGATTGCAGACACATCCTACTAACCAGTTCCAGTATATGCCAAGATTTCGGCAATACAAAGTTATACAATTATGCTAATTAATATTCTGTTTATAATTTATTCACACCCACATTTATTTACGACACAAAGCCTGCCTGGTCCCTGACGCACCTGCTCTATACACTGTGGCCAGGTGGGACATGTATCGTAACGGGGGAGTGAATATATTGTAAGATGAGGCAATCTGAGGTGCTCTGGTGACATAGCCAGAGTGCCCCAGACTGATAAGCAATTTTTAGCGTGACATAACGCAAAAACTGGCACACCCCCAGGAAGAAGCGACGGTGAAATGTGCGTCGGGGTGCTGTGGTGGTGCTGCTCCTGCTGTTTTTGCGTTATGTCACGCCCGGGTGGGTAATATGAATTTGCATAAACTTGGCTTGCACATTAGGTCATTATAGTAGAGATGTATTTATATTGACTTGTTTTGGACCACCACCACACTCTTTTGTGTTTTCTGGAATCTTTTAATGTCATTTTTAACAATACTCGTCTTGATTGCTGTATTTTGTATACAATAAAGATTGTTGATGTTTTATTCCCGATAACAGTTTTTGTCTGTGATTGTGGATTGACTTTTGTCCTATATACCTCCATTGGTATTGGAGTTTTAAAAATTGCTTATCAGTCTGGGGCACTCTGGCTATGTCACCAGAGCGGGGAGAGACAGTACAGAGAAGAGTACTGAGGGAGAGACAGTACAGAAAAGTGTCCCTGTGTAGTAGGATAGAAAAGCTGGGAGACACGGTAGAGAAAACTGTCCCTGTGTAGAGGATAGAAAACCAGGGAGAGAAGTATCCTCATGTAGCAGGATACAAAAGCATGGAGCGGGGGAGAGACAGTATAGAGAAATGTCCACATGTAGCAGGATACAAAAGCAGGAAGGGGGAGAGACAGTACAGAGAAGTTTCCTGTGTAGCAGGGTAGAAAAGCAGGGTGAGCAAAGAGAAAGTACAGAGAAGTGTCCTCATGTAGCAGGATAGAAAAGCAGGGAGAGGGGAAGACAGTACAGAGAAGTGTCCCATAAAGCAGGATAGAAAAGCAGGGAGGGGGAGAGGCAGTACAGAGAAGTGTCCTCAGTAGCAGGATACAAAAGCAGGGAGAGGGGGAGAGACAGTGCAGAGAAGTTTCCTGTCTAGCAGGGTAGAAAAGCAGGGAGAGCAAAGAGACAGTACAGAGAAGTATCCTCATGTAGCAGGATAGAAAAGCAGGGAGAGGGGAAGACAGTACAGAGAAGTGTCCCATAAAGCAGGATAGAAAAGCAGGGAGATGGTAGAGGCAGTACAGAGAAGTGTCGCCATGTAGCAGGATAGAAAAGCAGGGAGAGGGGGAGAGACAGTACAGAGAATTGTCCCTATGTATAAGGATAGAAAAGCAGGGAGAGGGGGAGAGACAGTACAGAGAAATGCCCTGTGTAGCAGGATAGAAAAGCAGGCAGAGCAAATAGACAATACATAGAAGTGTCCTCATGTAGCAGTATTGAAAAGCAGGGAGAGGGGGAGACAGTACAGAGAAGTGTCCCATATAGCATGATAGAAAACCAGGGAGAGGGGGAGACAGTACAGAGAAGTGTCCCTGTGTAGCAAGACAGAAAAGCAGGGAGGGGGAGAGGTCACCCAGTGTTCGCCCACATTGCTGAATATTAAATAAAAACTGAGTAAAATGGTGAAGTGATTAAAACTTATCTTTAGAGTGTAAACATCACTGTGGGGTTAAAATTTGAAAACCTTCTTTCATGGGAAAACCCCTTTAATGAGATTTATGTGGAAAGTACCAGAAATAACACAATTATTGTTTTTGTTTTAGAGAATACCGGATTTTTAGTTCACTGTACAATAGATAAAAAAAGTACTTTTGTAAATTGTTATTGTTGATACAAAAAAAAAAATATATTTCTTAAAAACTTCAAGGGGATGTCCATTTTTCCAAGCCGGGCACTCCCTGTTATATGGTAGCGCTATCGCTCTCGGATGTGTCCAGTTTCATCTTTTTCCGCACTGGAGAACCATTTCCCACGTACTTAATTGGAACATTTATTTCTCTGCACAAACTTGTAACAAGGAAACATTTTGGCTCTGAGGATTAACATTCTCAGCCAAGATTCCCTCTAAGGAATTGTTGGTCGGCCAAGAATAATGCAAAAGAAGAGATGGAAGTGCAAAAAACCCCTGTGCTGGTTCTGGTCTAGAAGACTTATACAATATGATACAACTTTATTGATCTCCAAATTGTTTTGTACCAATGGTCCAGGCAAAAAAGAAAGGTACAATATATTACAATAAATACAAAAAACACAAGAAAACAGTATAATAGGAGTAATTTTAGGGAGGGACAGAGACATCTATGGTGGGACGGGGGATATGGGCACTACTTACTAGTACCCAGTGAATGATGTATAGAGCGGCTAGTGTCAGGTTATTATTATTATTATTATTATTATTGTCACAGTCTATGGGAATAGTCCCTTAGGGCTAAAGTCTGTGGACTCCCTGGACCACCGCGGGAGATGACGCCAGCCGCAACCTGGGAGCGGAGTCTAAGTGGACTCCTGGTCTTCGCCAGAGCCCACCGCAAAGCGGGATGGTCTTGCTGCGGCGGGGAGCCACCAGGTCGCTTCGCGGATGCGACTAGTCCCGCGGTGGCAGCCAAGGTAGAGACACAGGGACCACGGATAGGCAGGACCACGGGAAGGCAGGACCACAGAAAGGCAGGACCACGGGAGGACGGCTGGCAGGACCTCGGAAGGACGGCTGGTAGGACCTCGGAAGGACGCTGGCAGGACCTAGGAAGACCACAGGATAACCGGACCGCCACAGGATAACCGGACCGCCACAGGATAACCGGACCGCCACAGGAACACGGGAACACCACAGGAACACGGGAACACCACAGGAACACGGTGGCGTCTGGAAACGCTCAGGAAACTCAGAGGTGTCTGGAAACGCTCAGGGAGGCTTTCTCTTCAGTAGAACGACCTGAAGATCCGGCAGGAGATTCTGGGAGTCGCCAGGCTATATAGGAACCCGGAAATGCCAGCGCCAATAAGGAGGACACTGGCCCTTTAAATTCCTGGAGAGACCACATACCAGTACCCGAGCGGAGCCAGGAGCCTGGAGTGGTGAGTACAGGTGAGGGGAGCAGGGCAGCACATATCGCACCCGCGATCCGATACATGTATCGCAGGATCACCCGTGATAATTATTACACAAGCTGGAAGGTGACTGGAGAGGTGCTACACCTGACTACTGTGAGGATGCACATGGGTCAGTCTAGTCAGTCTAACCTCATGTTCAGTCAAACTGCAGAGTCAAGAGAGAGAGTGAGCAGCACACCTTTAGTGCTGCGACAGCCATTTATCCCAGGAACGTCTAGTGCCTCAGGCTTACTGCCTGGCACCCAGGGCAAGTCTGGAAACTTAAGCCCAGAACTGCAGCTCCACCAAACAAACTCCGTTCCATCTCAACCAGCCCAGCCTGCATCTACCTTTCCTGCGGACCAACTCTCCGTGACCTTTCCAGCTTAAAGAACCTTCTTTTATCGTGTTAGGCCCATTGCCTGCTACCTGTTCAATGAAGAACTGTAAGTTGATTTGCACAAAGTTGGCTCCATCTGATCCCTTGATACGGCTGTTACCACCACAGGCTCCCCATCCATTACCCAGGGATTTATCTTACAGACTCCTCAGCGGTTGCCCCAGCGAGAACCAGTACAGCAGCCTCTCCCTCCATATTTCTTGCACACACCACCCTGCTGGAGACCTGCCAGGCTGTAGGACAGCCCTCCGGTCCCCATACCAAGCACCGTGACATCAGCGTGCCTAGGCCGCAACCTCCAGCCACTCCAGTATTCTGGGCCCAGGCTGCATCCAGGCCCCAAGAAAAGGCTAGGCCCCGGTGGGGGATGTTGCATGTCCGTCTAATGCAGTGGTGCTCAAGCTTTCTAATGCTGTGACCCCACAACACAGTTCCTCGTGTTGCGGTGACCCCAAACCATGTACAAGAATATTGTATTTGTGCCAAAAAATGCAATAAAATTGTGGCTCCGATGGCTTTAGGCGACCACTGTGTTTTGATTGTTCGACCTTTGCTGGGGTCGCGACCCACAGGTTGAGAACCACTGGTCTAATGGATCATCCAGTGATCATTGGTGATCTGCAAGAAAAGCTGCAAGATCTTGAAGAATCGCGCCGGACTTCATCCTCGTCGGGGAACGCACCTCAGAGATCTCCACAGGACCGGGTAAGTAAATGTGCCCCTCTGTGTACATAGATGACATTACTTATCCTGTACTCATCCTGAGTTACATCCTAGAGATACTACATGACACTACTTTTTCTGGACCTATACTGATCCAGTCCTTGTTTATCGAGTGCGCTGGTTCTTGATATTTTTGGCCTAAACACCCCTTTACAGTGAACATGTCAGCAGGTGACAGGTTCCAATAGCCTATTCATTGCTGATTTTAAGAATGCCTTCGTCAGTCTATGTCAGTCTTCTCTCCTCCACAGACATGCAGCCCCCCCTGTCATGTATATTAAGAAGACAGGGGAGGTAAGAGAATGGTGTGGAGGAAAGGAAGACTGTATGAGGAGAGACAGGCTGCAGCTGCTCCTCCCCCCACGCTGCAGGCAGGGAGCCAGGTAATGTGAAATAAACTTATATACACTACTGAAATGACCCAAAATACTGACAAAGGCATTTTTAAACTTCATATGCTTAATGTATATGTGACCTGGCGCTGACACATCCCTTTGATAATAGCTCATTTTGCAGACTATAGGCACTAGTAAATATCCGGAGTGCTTCCTTATGTGCCTAGAACAAGGCAGACACCCAGTATTCAGCATCTATTATGTATCCCAATAATAGACAATCCACAATGAATATGAATATCTCTGTGTTCTATGAGCTTGCGCTTGTATGGAGCACGCTCCGCCGCCGCTATAATAGTGTCACTTCATTCACTGCCGCTCATTGAGATGGAACGTCGTCGCGCTGCAGAACACAGACTCATTATGAGCTGTTAAACACATCGGGAAGTGTTTCTCCTATTGACATCTATAATGATTAATAAGGGAACTCGTCCAAAACCCTGCACTGAATGTAACGTATTGTGCGCCATTCACTCACCAAGAACCGCACAAAACAAACATGTCCTGTGGTCGCAGCTCCATGTCGCTACGTCTGGAGATATTCGTGTGTACCAAGGCGCGGACCCCATCACCAATTCTCATACCACAGCCAGGACCTGTTTGCAACTGCTACCCCTGTCCTCTTGTGTTCAGATTGACAGCTTTAACTCAGAGTAGAGTTCAATGTAGAGAGCACAGGGCACAGCAGTGTGAGGACACACATCCAATGCACTAAAAGAGGCTACAATTCTTGAATACAAATTCATATCTCACCATTCTGCTGCTACACATAAAGGTATGTGCAACACCCCTGCCAAAGCCTAGGCAGGCTGGTAGTTGTTAATAGCGCCCTCTCCAGGTCAGGAGCTGTTAGGGGGGAGTCATGAACCTCCTAGGAAGTTTCTAGAACTGGCATATTGTGTAATTGCAGCTGTAGTTACTGCCTGGTAAGGCAACAGTTAATTGTCAAATGTGTAATTGTCCAATGATGTTTCTGTAACACATAAGCTAGAAGGTGATTGGTGAGGTGCGACCACCTGACCTGCTGGGCGGAAGCACATGATCTTTAGCACAAGGCCTGTACAGGCCTTGTACAGAGCCTGCAGACAGGACCAGACCTGAAGGTCTGTCTGCCACAGCCAGCGTCCTAGCTTCAGGAACTTCTAGTGCCTCAGCTACTGCCTGGCACCCAGGGCAAGTCCAGAGACTTCAGCACAGAACTGCAGCTTCCACCATCTGGACTTCAATGAAGAGCTGTAAGTTGATTTGCACAATGTTACCTCCGTCTGATCCCTGGATATGGCTGTTACCACCACTGGCTTTCCCATCCAGCACCCAGGGACACATCCTACAGACACTCAGGGGTTTACCAAGGCCGCACTAGCCAGCCACTCTGGTAGCCTGGGCCTCGGCTGCCTCCAGGTCCCAAGGAAAGGCTAGGCCCCGGTGAGGGATGCTGCTGGCTATGATAGAAAGGTGTCAGGACACACAGGACATGGCAGCTCGCTGTGTATGGGGTGTAGTCACTGAGGGGTCAGAGCACCCATGCTGACCTCTGACCCCTGCTGCCTATGATAGAAAGGTGTCAGGACACAGGACATGGCAGCTCGCTGTGTATGGGGGGTGTAGTCACAGAGGGGTCAGAGCACCCATGCTGACCCCTGACCACTGCCGGCTATGATAGAAAGGTGTCAGGACACACAGGACATGGCAGCTCGCTGTGTATTGGGGATGTAGTCACAGAGGGGTCAGAGCGCCCATGCTGACCCCTGACCACTGCTGGCTATGATAGAAAGGTCTCAGGACACACAGGACATGGCAGCTCGCTGTGTATGGGGGGTGTAGTCACAGAGGGGTCAGAGCACCCATGCTGACCCCTGACCACTGCTGGCTATGATAGAAAGGTGTCAGGACACACAGGACATGGCAGCTCGCTTTGTATGGGGGGTGTAGTCACAGAGGGGTCAGAGTGTCCATGCTGACCCCTGACCACTGCTGGCTATGATAGAAAAAAGTTTCAGGCACACAGGACATGGCAGCTCGGCTGTATGGGGGGTGTAGTGTAGTCACAGGAGGGTCAGAGCAGCGCCATGCTTGACCCCTGACCACTGCGGTATATAGAGAAAGGTCGTCAGGAACCACGACATGGGGCAGCTCGACTGTGTATGGGGGGATCGTAGTCACAGAGGGGTCCAGAGCCTCCATGCATGAACCTCTGACCACTGTGGCTATGAGAAAGGTTGTCAGGACACACAGACATGGCAGCTCGATGTGTATGGGGGGGTGTAGTCACACGCTAGGGTACGAGCGCCTATGCTGCCCTGACCTACGCTGGATATGGATAGAAAGGTGTCAGGACACACAGGACATGGCAGCTAGCTGTGTATGGAGGGTGTAGTCACAGAGGGGTCAGAGCGCCCATGCTGACCCCTGACCACTGCTGGCTATGATAGAAAGGTGTCAGGACACACAGGACATGGCAGCTCGCTGTGTATGGGGGGTGTAGTCACAGAGGGGTCAGAGCACCCATGCTGACCCCTGACCTCTGCTGGCTATGATAGAAAGGTGTCAGGACACACAGGACATGGCAGCTAGCTGTGTATGGAGGGTGTAGTCACAGAGGGGTCAGAGCGCCCATGCTGACCCCTCTCTGATCAGAAACACAACAAAAATTCCATAAATGTCTGGCAGTGAAAGGGTTAAAGGGGATGTCCCACGAAAAAAAGTTAGGTCCTGTCAGGATCGGAGGTACTGGATCCTCTTCACCACCGCGGACGATGACATAAGCCGACACCTGGGACCTGAGTCTAAGCGGCACCCAGTTTTCACCACAGCCCACCGCAAAGCGGGTTGGAGTTGTTGCGGCAGGGTGCCACCGGCTTTATTCATAAGGGGGCCGGCCGACACTCCCCCAGCATGTCCCCTGTCACCTAGGACCAATAGGAGAAGCCAGCAGCATGTATTGCGTAATCGCTGCCAGCTCTCCACGATGCGGCCGCGCCGCTGCTGTTCCACTAACAGCGGCGCGGGGCTTATTCACATGGCTGGTCGCGCTGCACTGACAGTGGCTGCGGCCGCGCTGGGCTTATTGACAGTGCCGGCCGAATATATATAACATAACATACAACGGCCTTATGGATAAAGCCGACTGCAGCTCCCCAGATATGAGGATCCGACCTCTTATTTTGCAAGAGGTCGGATCTGTTTAAACAGCGTTTCTGACCATAGATTAAAAAAACAAATTGCTGGGGAGAAAGGGGCTAGGGAGAGGGTTATGGGGGGCCCATTTGGTGGGGGGCTATTTTGGGCTGACAGGTCCTCTTTAAATATCCCGTGGGGAATGCTGGGAGAGGCCGGCTTTTATCAATTTCCTGTTAGTGGTGCGCAGACCCTTTAAATGTTCCAGAGCGAGCACGAGAGCGAGCGCACTAGGCTGCTGTAGCAGGAACGGACAGGTAAGGCAGGGAGGGGAGCCAGGGGCCACGGAGAGGCATGGTTGTGCCCGCAACCCGGAAATGTGGTACACGGGGGCATCCGTGACAGGTCCTATCGACTGGATAGGGGATAACTTGCTGACCCCTGGAGGTCTCAGTGATGGGACCCCCACAGATCACAGAATGTGATCACACCCCTCGTCGCTCCCTAAGATGTCTGGAACAGCCGGTTGCGGATGCACAGGCTGTGCCGTTTATCTCTATTGAACTGATGGAGATTTTGAGCACCATACTCGGCAGCTCCATAGAGATGAATGGGGCAGCCGGCGCATGCGCAGCTTAGTGCACCAGTCATCTTGGTGAGTGACGAGATGACTGAGACTCCCACGGATCAGAAAGTTAGGCCCTATCCTGTGGATAGGACCTAACTAGCTTTGTGGGACAACCCCTTTAAAACAGGTCCATTTTATGATTTGGGGATGAGCTGGGTGACTACTTGTTCAACCACAACCTTCCTAGTATTGTAGGAGTAGTTAGTACTGTATCACTACATAGTAAGGAGAAAAAATGTAACTACTCAAAAAATTGCAAATATAGGTTGAAATTCACTCAAGACAAACTTAGACAAGACTTAAGGATCATGACAAAATTAGGGCTGTGGTTGAGGCTTTTCTGTAACTTTTTAGCACAAAATTTGCAAATTAACGCCAGGGTTTGCCTAAGGGCTCATTCAGACAGTCATTATGGGGGCCGTGATCTGGTCACATGATTGGAAACCAGATCACAGCCCCCATAGACCACTATGGCTCCCGGTGACGGTGTGGTGAGAACACGACAGACACGGCCAGTGGTCTGCCTATGGAGTTAGGAGGGGGTAAGATTGCTCTACATCCTTCGTTCGGCCTTGAACTCCCCCTGGGTACCGTCTGGACAAGCAACTGGCCGTCGGAATGTACATAATAAATGACACCTATTATATGCACCAAAAAATGCTCCCGAACCTGGAGTAAGATAC
The DNA here is from genome assembly GCA_019512145.1 of Engystomops pustulosus. Lineage (NCBI taxonomy): Eukaryota > Metazoa > Chordata > Amphibia > Anura > Leptodactylidae > Engystomops > Engystomops pustulosus. The sequence goes on from CM033645.1 coordinate 639,179, forward strand.
CTGCTTAATGATAAATATGCCCCAGTTACTTCATTTACAAATTTACTGTAGGTAGATGAACTTTACATAACCCTGTGCTTCTAAAAGTTGCATTTACTTGTCTAAATAGGGGAAAGAGACATAGAAAGTACTTACAATGGCGTCACTGGCAGTCTCCGCTACATTACCTCTACCTATACATTGTCAGATTACTTCCCTACTCCACTTATCCCATATCCGCCACTAACATAAAGGAATCTAATTTTCACTCATTTTCTTTGTAAGTTGCGTGCCTCTAGTTGCATCAATCTCTGCATTATGCTGTTATATGTATGTACATCTTCTACCCACACTTCCAGTTTATACGAGGTCAGTAGGGAAATTACATCCTGTTCTGCGCTTATTACTCTCTGTAATCTGTGTTCTACCTGCCTCCTACTTCTCTACATCTATTATTGTGTCTCTACGTGATATCTGCTTGACTTGGGCACTAGGGTACTTATTTTATTTGTGAATTCAAACTTAAATGGGAGTTCGGTGTGACGTGTTTGGCCTAAAGCATCTTTCCATATAACGTTGACCTATCCTAAGGATATGTGATCACAAAAAGTCCTGGATGCCCCTCTGACAGACACGTCTGGAGAGACAGGTAATGAATAAAATAGCACCTGTCCTATCCCAGTGCCTTGTAAATGGTGAAGTCTCTGGTGAAAATCTGCAGCAGAAATTGACGTACTGCAGTGCCAAAAATAACGAGGATCGTAACGAAGGAAAGGGCACTAGGGGCACCCCTAGAGGTTCAGGGGTCAAGAAGTGATTGAGGTAAAATTGAACTTTATATATTTGGGCACAATAAGAGCATTTGCACTTAAAAAAGAACACTCATATCAGTGGACGGGTCCATTGGATATCCTCTGATGTTGGAAAACCTGGGGGAGTGGTAACAATGGCATCTGATTGGCTCAGAGCACATGGAATTGTGTGCTCTGAGCCATCAGATGCCATTGTTACCACTCCCTAGTTCCTCCAACATCAGAGGATATCCCATGGACTGTTCCGACTGTTCCATGGAAGTGCAAGGTGTTATCTCACTCTCTTTAAGAGCATGTGAACATTTTAAAAGGGCTCCCCATTATAATGCAATATTCAATTAGTTAAAATTGAGTTAAGTAGTGTAAACTCAATGTTAACATTCATGTGTTAACATTGTCCAAGGTTCTGCCCGTGTTATAAAAAGCACAGATTCTTGTATACAGGTGGTCCCCTACTTAAGAACACCCGACTTACAGACGACCCCTAGTTACAAACGGACCTCTGGATGTTGGTAACTTACTGTACTTTAGCCCTATAATTAGCTGTAGGAGTTATAGAAGGTGTCTGATATTAAGCTTTATTGTTAATTCTGGTTCTTAGAACAATCCAACATTTTTAAAATCCAATTGTCCCATAGACCAAAAAAAATTCTGTCTGGGGTTACAATTATAAAATATACAGTTCCGACTTACATACAAATTCAACTTAAGAACAAACCTACAGAACCTATGCTGTATGTAACCCTGCCTGTAGTTTGCTAGTATTTTACAGACATTTACTGTGTTTAAGGCTTCTCTGTAAAGCTGCTAATGTCTATACGAAAAAAAATCAGCTGCGTTGTGGGTCCAACGTGATCACTTGTTTTTGGTTATTCTTTGTAAACGTATTTAATTACCGTATATTCATTTTATTTTAATTTTATCTTTCTGCTTTAGGCCATTCAAGCTCTGGATCAGTTTCACGTTACGGATCGAGCAAACCGAAAGCAGCGTTTTTTCCTAAACCTAGTGGAACCACACACCTCAGGTTAGAGTCATAATTATATAAAGACAGACTTGTATCTCATAAGCTGAAGTAGAATATAAATATCTTAAAGGGGTAGCCACAAACACTGTTTTATGTAAGAAGCCAAGCGGACTGTAATGGGATGAATAACAACAACAGATAGGCACAGCATTATTATCATTGTTATAAGGAATCCTATAACCCTCTGAAAGTTGTCATTGCATAAAGTTACTTTATGAAATCATAAAACTTGTAATTTTTTGTTATTAACAGATTTCAAAGGAACACAGGCCAAATCCCCAGTGAGTACTTTAAACAGTTTCATTGTTTTCTTTGATTTTGAATTTCATTATTCTCATCTATACTAAAGGGAACCTGTCAGCAGAAAGTGACCTAATAAGCTACTACTAGTATGTTCCCAAGCTGAACACCTTCCAGATCATGTTTCTTTCATGTACCAGGGTGGTGGCATTAGCCAGAAAATCAACTTTGAAGTGAGATGTAAATTGGTTGTATAAAATCAAGGAGGCGGAGAGTGTAAGACTGAAGTCAAGCTCTCTCTTTCTTAGTAAGCCGCCTTCACTATAATTGATGGTCATACATCCAGAGACATAACTAACCAGATCTCTGAAGTCCAATGCATGATGTCAGTCACAGAGGAGGAGGTGATCAGAGCTCCCACCTTGATTTCAGTGTTAAACTTTATACAACCAATTTACATCTCACTTCAAAGTTAATTTTCTGGATGATGCCACCGCACTGGGTCATGAAAGAAACAAAAACTGGAAGGTGTTTCACTGTTTGACAATATACTGGTAGTGGTTTATTAAGCAAATTACTGATGACAGGTTCCCTCTAACTATTAAAACCACAAATTTATACCTCATTCTTTCATTTAAAATACATTTCAAACGCAGCAAGGCTATTCCCATCCTATGAAGGCATATGTGTTTTGTATGCTTATGTGTGAACAGGGACTGACATTACGCTGGTGGTCCAGTGAACTTGCAATCCAACACTGTGTGGTGCCCCATTGGTGTCTGGGGTCCCACACAGCTGCATGGGATGCATTACAGCGAAAACCTGCGAAAATCTGTCAGACATTTATATGTCATAAGTGTCTTCCAGAGAAACTCCCTCTAAGCCTTCTTGTACCCACTATTATTCTAGAGCTGAATATGATTAAACCCCATTTCTTAGCAGATGTTGAGCAGTGCCCTGGACACACTGCTGCAAGTCTGTTTTATAACACAGAATCCCAGTAAACATGCCTGCCAGCCCCAGATGTCCCCAGTGCCCTTTTACATTGCAATTACTCTGATGTTAAGTGGTACTTCTGCCCACAATGCGGCTGCTTCTGCTGTATGAAAGGGATTGGTGCGCAGTTGTATGATTCAGACTTCTCAGCTCTATTACACATCCCTGCCCTGCATTTCACATTGTCTGTGTGACTTTATGTGGGATTGTGACATTACACACACATTCTCTTATCACATTCTGTCATCTACATAATTAGAGAATGGAAACATAGATAATATATTACTGGGGATGGAGGATTAAACTCTAAATGTGTTATTCTTGCAACAAATGTATTCCTGAATTTGGTTATAGGTATCAAACTCTCTTTTATAGGTAAAGTAAGTTGCTAGGGCCCCATAGACAAATTATTTCACCACTTTCTGATGTCAAGGGAGCTTAAGATAGTTTTACATGAACAGGTTTTGGGTCTGTCCACGTTTAGACTGACCCACTAGAAAATCAGAGGAGCTTCTGGTCTGGCTGGAAGGTCTAGCAAAAAAAGCAATTAATTGAAACTAGATGTTGTATATTTAGAACATATTGATTTGTCGTAAAGTAACAGTCACAGATCTTGTATATAGGGAGGATGTGCTCCCAGAATTCTCCTAGAGGGTCTTAGGTACCCAAGTCTGACACATGATGCGTGGTTTATCATAAAGTCTCACAGAGTGTTTTTCAGGACCTCTGTGCTACAATCTATGGTATATGTCATCAGTAGTTGATTGGTGGGTGGGCAACATTCATATTCCCTATTTTTAGGATACGCTCCGCAGACGTTAGTAGGAGCTTTGGAGGATGGACACCACTGTATAGCGTCCATCCCCAGCCTTCGCTGAGCATACCCTGCAGGTGTTTCCCCAGTGATTTACTGTAACTGTCCAAATATGGAGAGGTACGTCACTTGGGAGACGCCCAGAACATCAGCAGCAGCCAATCACCTGCTTCTGATTTAAGAGAGAGGAGCCGAACTGGGGGACATATCCCACTGTATGAGCATATAGTATGAGCATACAGTGGGATACACTTCCCTCTTTTGTAAGGATAAATTAGGAATCCCCATGTTTGTATTGATGACACTATGTTGGGGTCTTGTTTTCTTATAAAATTGGAAAAACTCAATAAATACCCCCCAACGTATCTTTACAACGGAGGAAAATAACATAATGTGAAGGTAGCATTATATTGTCAAAATCATCAGACATCAGGTGAGACCCCGTGAGCACAAGGCATCTGAGACAAGACTTTGGTCCAATCTTAAACTGCATGCCCCTGCTAGCTACCACTGTAATAGATGGAGCAGCAGGGACCTTGGAACAGATGGGGGCAGTTATTAATACACCTATGTGTTTTATCATTTTATTGTAGCAAGGCATTGTGACATCAACAAATAATCAAGCTTAGAAATAGTGGCAGATGTCACACTCTGCAGGGGACGAGGCCGATCGGGAGCAGGTCGCAGGATGGAAGTGGGGGAAAGGGAGATGGGTGTTAGGTGTTCACCTCTGTGCATGCTCATGCTTATCATGTAATGCATATTTTCTCCTTCCTCCGACCTACAAACCATACCGATTACTCTATGTGCAGCAATTATAACCAGAAATATAATTATTATGCCGTCAGAGAACATTACCATTTGTTTCTCAGGCTTAATTAAGGCCTGGAAGTCCCCGGGTTAGTTAGGAAGTATCGTGCTTATGTTTCTGCTACACAATTATCATTGAAGCCTTTTAATATAATGTTTCCGTGCTTAGCCTTAAGACTTTACATCAGCAAGAAATTAGGAAATAGTTTTCTGTAGATATTCTGCTTTAACCCCGTTTTCACCACTAACACCAGTTAATGACATCAATTGCACTTGACAGATTTGCTTTTTAAGGCAGAAATATTTTTTTTTCTCATTAATATGTCTGTGCCCACGAAGTTTAGCGGAATACAGCTAAGGATTCGGGGTAATCAGCTAATGAATCCTCAACATGAAGAATTTATTGTTCAGTAAATGAAATACTGTGGCATATGTCCTCTTTACTTCATACTATTATACAGGAGTATATTGCCATTTCTACCCAATTTTGACATGGCAGAGCAGACCACTATATTTAGGGTAAATCAAGGACCATGGGTCCCCATGCAAACTTTGTACCAGGCCTCCAACTATACAGTAATGTATATATTTTATAATACTGTACTGATCTCTTCATATGGGGATAAGACACAATATGGGCCCCATATCTCTTCTGTGCCCTGGTGCACATGCTGAATGGGCTATCATGATTAGGCTACTCCAGCCTCATGTCATATTTATTAACTAGAAGAGTAACATTAAGTGGTCTTTGTCATATTTTTACTGTAGTAGCAGGACACATTCTTGATTGACATCTTTTGAAATATCTCTAACCACACGGATGGCTGGTAAAATTAAGGAGCAGGCCTTCCAGCTCTGGCGATCAGTGTGGGTCCCCTGCGGTTGGGCATTACCCAAGTCACAATCCCCCCAAAAGTACAGAGCTTTTCTAGTACTGTCAGGAATATATAGGCTCCATTACCATAACCCGTGAATAATGAAGTAGGACTTATATGGGCATAACACTGTATTTGTGTTTAAGAGAGAAAAGCAGAAAAGTCAAAGCTCGAGCTTGAGAAAACAAACCCCAAGTGATTCTTCTGAAGGCTCCGATCCCCCGCACAATGGAAGGAAACAGGAAAATTAATGATGGGGAGTTTAATGTGATAGAAAACAGTGCTCCGAGCTTCTCAGCTTGCAAATCATGCACCAGGGGAGCAAGAAGGGAACGACTGCACTATTGTAACTGAATGGGCCATAAGAATGTGCACCGGGGTGTGAAGTGATCCCAGCATTGTGCAGTAAATAGATGCAGCATCACAGCGTGCACTTTATTAATGATCCCCTACACAGAATGGACTTGTTTTCTAGTCATCAAATAACACGAGATGATAATACTGATGGCACCGCTCACATCTCTATGCTGAGCCTAATGAAGGTTAAACGTAGGTGAGACTAAGTCTTCATCACAAGGACGGGGAGTTTTCTGCACTTTCTTACAACCATCCAATGCTATTAATGGATGATATAATAATGTGTTACATACTACAGGGGGTAATAAAGTAGTTAAGGCATCCAGACTACAACTTTTTATACCACTTTGTAATTGTTACATGTACTCTGTCAATGTGGAAGGATTGATAGATGTATAGGAGATGGATATGTGATAGACTTGCAATAGATAGATATGAGAGAGATAGATAGATATGAGATAGATAGATATGAGATAGATAGATGATATATTGCTAAAAGATAGATGGAAAAAAAGAAAAGCAACACAATGCTAAACAGATACACACGTAAAAGACCCAGTATGTGGACAAAGTCCCGCCAGCTACAAAGCAAAAGTGCTGCCATTTTTTGTAGATATATAGCTAGACAGAACTACTGCAGCAGTGGAGCCCTGGTTAGACATCTCAGTGACAGCCAATGCTACCTACATCCTCCCGAAACCGTTGTAGTAGAGTACGAAGGTGATGCAAAGAGCATCCCCCAAATCACCAATAAACATCTGCCATGGGTGCGATATGATGACAATAAGTAAGGTAAGAAATTATGAAAGGGGGAGCATGTAATTTACATTTAAAAAAACACCCATATCCCTCCTATTTAAAATATTGGTCTATGCTTATAAAGTTGAACAGCTTCCGAGATTGATGATGTGGGTCAAAAGCTCTGCTACTATGTTAATATGATTTGTCTCTATAGGGGTTTTGCTGCAGTTTCACAAAGTGGGCAGGAACAAAATTTTCATGGTTGCACCATGAATTGCAGCATTTTCGAAAGAGCATAACCTGTTGCAGCTGCAGAAACCGCAGGTTGCTGCATGGTCCCCAACCAAACAGCAATAAATTATGACAAGAGCTATTGGAAATTTTAGAATACTTATTCATCAAAGGAATCTTTTAAAGGAAAATACACTTATTAATTCGACACCATCTCCCACTACAGTGCACATACTCCACTAATGACCCATTTAGCGCTTACGATGTGCATTTCTCTTACTGTCGGCATCTTCCTCTCCAGCTCGAAGTCATTGTGCAATCCCGTCAACTAGACATTATTATGCATCCAGTTATCCAGAAATTAATTGAAGTAAAATGGAGATTTTTTGGCAGGTAAGCCTTGAGACCATTTCATTGAACTAATTGATAATTGCCTGCGGGCAAAGCTCTCGCTCAGCTGTTGAAGATGAAAGCCTGCGCTGTGTTCTCTCATCCCGCAGAAAGAATATCTCTATAATGCTGTCACTGAATCTTCTATTCATCATATCGTGGACAGCGCTGGGAATCGCATCCTCGCTGCCAAGAGCAGAGGATGCACCTTACAAATTTCCTGAGGTACGTCATAGCATAAGCAAAGAATCGGATTAGATCACTGCCAGTCCAGAAGCCGAAAGTTTTATGAAAGCTTCTTATACGGGATGAGTGGGAAAGTATGAAGCACATTGTTCATGGGTCACTCTGGCCTTTATATATGTCCAAATAAATTTCATAAAAACTATTAATAAAATTTAAAAAAACAAGAGCGTTAGTGATTTCTAAAGAAAGAAATCCTATTCTCCCCTCTGCGGAGGACCCCACACTACTCCAGCAGGAAACTCTCCATCTCTGCGTGTGGCTGTCATCATCTTGAGCCTAAACGCATAGATTGGTCTTTATGGTGTTCATGGTTTCTTTAGGCATTCAAAGGAAATTGTTGAATTGTTGGATTTTCTTTTTTCTTTTTTGAGAAAACAAAAGTTAACTATACATTAAGAATAAATAGTCAACATACTGGGCCCCCTTCATTATGCTTTGGTTGCTTCTACTGGTTTATTTACGCCCCCTGTTGGGTTAGGTAATCTGCCTGTAGGTCACAATCATGTCCTCCTCTGGAGCCCTGAGCTGGGACAATGCAGTGTGGTCTGTGTGGGACAGGACATTGTCCATGAGACGGTCCAGGGTTCACGTAACGACCGTTTCCTCATGGAGAGCAGAAACCAGATGTGGAGACTTCACAGAGATAAGGTACAAAGGAAATGTTGCCACCTTTTCAGTTTTTTTGACCAGTTCTTATTAGCTGTTCAATAATCCTAAAGCGCCAATACAGGGCAAAAGAGGCTCCACAAAGCTTTCATCTAAATCAACAGTCACAACTTTGGCTAATAGATGAAACCCATTTACTTACCCATTCAAGGAGTTAACAGAAAGTGCATTGTCCATTTATAATGCGCTGTGCAGGGAGTCACTAAGATGGTGCACCCGATATCCTGCATGTGTCGCTTCCCCGCTCAGGTCCGACAGAGTTCACCATCTTCTTCCTGGTGCATGTAAGTGCATTGTCTTGCGACACAATTTAAGAGTTAAATCCCGCACACAATCCGAATCAGTTGGATCGTCCGATGGCACGCCGCCTGATATCTGTCACATGAAAGCAGCGCAGCTGCGCCAAAAAACAATTGCATGCGACACAATCCCAGCACAGACACTTATTAAATACTTGTCACAGCCGTGCAAATTCCGAAAACGGTGCATAGTTCGACAAAAGTGCGATCCCCGACCCTTAGTAGACAACCTCTATAGTGGAAGGTGGCTAAGGGTGGTGACACACATGGCGTTTTTAGGCCATTTTGGACTGTTTTTAGGAGGTTTAGTGCGTTTTCAGATCGTTAAAAAAAAACGCATGCAGTTTTTGAAAACGCATGTGTTTTTGACAGGTTTGACCAATTATCTTAATTCAAACTGGTCAAAGACGCATGCGTTTTTTTTTTCCCAATCTGAAAACACACTACTAAAAACGCACTACTTTACCACACGTTTTCTAGCGCATGCGGTTTTTTATGATCTGAAAACGGCCTAAAAACGCCACGTGTGTCTTCACCCTCACTGTCCCAAACCACCCTATAACATCTTTATCTGTGGTCACTATAAGAAAACAAACATCTATACTTACCTAGAGAAGAGTCTGATAAGCCAACATAGTACACCCCAGCTGCATTGCATCTGCACTAGAGTACTTCTAGTGGGGGACTACTGAATGATTGAGCAGATATGTAGGTAGGTAGTTTGGGACACTAAACTTCCTAAATGTGTGGATCTTTTAGGGTCTCAAATTATCTCAAAGGTTCCCTTTCATAAAATTGTATTTGCCTTCATTGTAGGATGCGTGGAGGATCATTGTCATCTGCATTGCTCTGGGATTGACATTATATCAGATTGTGGAGGAATTTAAAGAAATATATAAATCAAAGGTCAGGATGAACAAGTGGATTGAATGGAGAAAAAAGGAGCTTGAGCGGGACTTAAAATACTGTCATCCGATGTGGCCTGAGGTACGTGCAATGATATATGCGAAATACAGGGACTACGATTCAGACTATATGCCTTCAAAATCATTTTGAAGAACTTCTTACACAGACATGTTAATGATCCAGACGGTGTTCTGGACGTTTGCCCTAAAAATTCTCTTTTTTGGAAGTTGACCATAACTTTTGAGCATTGACTCTGAGCTCTCAGAAATGATTTTTTACTTGTAAGATATTGGGGCAGATTTACTTACCCGGTCCAGTCGCGAGCCAGCGGCGGGTTCTCCAACGCTGATTCGGGTCCGGCCGGGATTCACCAGGGTCCGTGCACCGATATTCACCAGGTGTCGCTGTCGTGGTCTGCTAAAGTCCGTCGGAGTTCACCTTCTATTACTTGGTGCAGGTAAGTGCGTGTCAAGCGACACTTTTTTTTGTAAATGCGGCGGTTTTTCCAAATCCATCGGGTTTTCGTACGGCCACACCCCCCGATTTCCGTCGTGTGCACGCCGGCGCTGATGCGCCACAATCCGATCGCGTGCGCCAAAATCCCCGGGCAATTCAGGGAAAATCGCTGCAAAACGGAAAAATTTGGGTAAAACGCAATTCGGGCCCTTAGTAAATGACCCCCATTATGTTTTTGTATTGTGCCACCAGCATGTTTCATGGATAACTTTTAAGCTTGGGGACTCCTGATTGGGGGGCTCATTACTCATTCTATGGATAGCCTCCAGCCCTCACTTCTGTGTAAATTACCGTACCTGTTAAAGGGTCCTTTAAGAAGTCCACAGCACAGGACTGTTAGACAACATATAGGAACCTAGGAGAATGCATCAGTATGAGAGATTATATACATGGCCATTCAGTGGATATCCATGGCTACTGATATCGTGTTGTGTATGGCTCTTTAATGGCTATCATCACGGATACAACCTTTGGGACAAAGACAACATAATTTCATCTTGGGTGTTTCTGATTGGTTATATATTGTAGAAGCCATGAAGAACCAGTATGAACAGCTGTGGTATATTGATAAGAAGACAAGGTCTATGAACATTAAATTCTATCGATGTGATTGATTCAGAAAAAGGCATAAACTTGGACACATTTGGCCAATCTGCATCACAGGGTAAAAATTCCTTCTTAACCCCAAAAAAGATGATACTTTCTATAACCCTGGATCAAGGCGTATCCTCCACTTAGTGCCTTAGTGTCCTTTACATGCACATCTTATCTTCCATGCAGCACCTCCCTTACATGCACATCCTATCCTCCATGCAGCACCTCCCTTACATGCACATCTTATCCTCCATGCTCGCCAGCGGCTCAATAGCCAGGGCGAACAGGAGGGGAGACAGGGGACATCCCTGCCTCGTACCCCTGTTTAAATAAAAGGGCTCTGATAAACAGCCGTTCGCTCTTACCCGGGCTCTAGGGGAGGAGTATAGCAGTTTAACATAGGCAATAAATCTAGGTCCGAAGCCCATCACATCCAGGACAGCCCATAAATATCTCCACTCGACGCTGTCAAAAGCTTTGGCAGCGTCGAGCGAGAGGACTGCCCTTTCGCCACCTTCCTTTTCTGAAAGTTGCAGGTTCAGAAACAACCTCCTTAAATTAATGGATGTGGCTCTTTCGGGAATGAACCCTGTTTGGTCAGGGTGTATAACCTCAGATATTACCTGATTTATTTTTTCTTTATTTTTAATAAAGTAAAATACACTATATTATCAACTGTGTACTGACAGTCATTCTATTACATCCTGTTTTAAGCTAATAGACTCCATGTATTGTGACAACCCATAGGGGGTTCCAAGCTGTTATTACAACCAAAAGTCTACAGAGTGAACTCTTTCAAGTAAATCTACCATCAAAATGCGTAATGATAAAACAGGGACACTTACTCATAGATCCAGGCACCATGACGGTGGTAATCTTCTTACGTTTGCTATCCTTGAGGGAATTCTATTCCCTCGCTTTTGCCTCTGTAAAAGTGCCAACAATATAGAAATGGAGACTATTTCAGTACCTCAAGGCAGGACCAGGGTATCAGTGGGCATTTAAAAAAAACCCTCATTGGCTTGTCATATCCTAGGATTTGCTTGATCACTGAAAGTAATTTGCTAGCTTAGCAGTACTTCCTGATACCTAGAGAGGGACACATGCTCCTTCTAAGATATTCCCAGGATGAGCAGCCAATTCAAGGGGACGTTGGTTACCTGCCAGTGGGCAACTTATAGTAAGCACCGTGTTTCCCAGAAAATAAGACATGGTCTTAATTAAATTTTTTCCTAAAGAGGCATTGGGTCTTATTTTCAGGGGATGTCTTATTTTTACATGAACAAGAATTCACATTTATTGTTGAACAAAAAATCAACTTCTCTAACATCATCTAACAACTCTCCGAACTCTGAATTTCATGCTGTATTTCTTGTGACTCCATTTCTATTGGTATCATTGGCCCCAATCTCTCATGTTTAGCGATAGCACTTGGTTGGTTGCCACTTATTTTCGGGGATGCTTGATTTCTAAGCTCGAACAAAATTGTATTAGGTCTTATATTAGGGGTATGTCCTATTTTAGGGAAAACAGGGTATTAGAAAGCCCAAAACCTATTGGGGCACATTTACTAAGGGTCCGTACACCACATTTCCGTCAGGTTTCCCGACTATTTCCGATTTGCGCTTCAATTGGATTGCATCAGCGTCGACTTTCACATGACACAAATCGTGGGGCGTCACCATTGGACGATCCGACGGATTTGGACTGAGCGCGGGATTTAAAATTCAGATTGTGTCGCAAGACAATGCACTTAGATGCACCAGGAAGAAGAAGGTGAACTCCGGCGGACCAGAGCGGGGAAGCGACACATGCAGGATATCGGACGCACGATCTTAGTGCATCGCGCCGGACTTCATCCTCATCGGACAACGCACCTCGGGGATCGCATCAGGATCGGGTAAGTAAATGTGCCCCAAGGAGAATTATTGAATGGATTCATGTAACCATTTTTTTGATGGTACATGATCTAAGCATGATGAAATGATGACCTAGATTTACTCTATTATTATATAATTTATCTTACTGATGACAAAGACAGACAAAATGAATGGACAGAATAATTAGTGTTAAGATATTTGCTTCAAATGGGTTTGCCTATGGCAGCCGGAGCAAGAGAAATTCACTCTTGATCGCTTGCTGAGCACTGAGGTGCTGTAACCAGAGACGGGAGCAGCTTTAGAACACCATGGGGCAGATTTACTTTCCCGGTCCAGTCGTGATTCACTAAGGTCCGTGCTCCGATATCCACTAGGTGTCGCTGCTGGGCCAAGGTCCGCTGGAGTTCACCTTCTATTTCTTGGAGCAGGTAAGTGCGTGTCAAGCAACACTTTTTTTTTTTTTTTAAATACCGATATTTTTCCGAATCCGTCGCGTTTCCCGATGGCCACACCTCTCGATTTCCGTCGCAAGCATGCCGGCGCCGAAGCGCCAGAAACCGATCGCGTGTGCCTAAAAACCAAGCGCAAATCGGAAAAATTTGGGAAACCCGACGAAAAAAAACGATTCGGATAAATGACCCCCTATATTTTTATTGTTTTGTTACCTCGGCCCGGCCCAAATGGGGTTTTCTAAGAATCTCTAGTAGCTTCGAAAAGATTAGAAGCTTTAACTTTTGTATGTGATCAGCTCCTGTCTAGGAAACTTTTCCAGTAATTTGAGTTTTTTGAGGTGAGCATTGGGGGGAGCCTGGTTTTCTTGCATATTTATTTGACAGTACATTTTTGTTTTGTAAGTATTTATATGTCAAAACAATCCAATGATTTTGGGTGGGTTGATTCGTATCCTTCGAAGACACGATGAGTATTTAAAATGCGCAGAATGAGACGAATCTTGTCATTTTACAATGCCAGGGAGGGAAACTGGAGGAGCAAGAATTCTAGGAAAAGTAAAGCGGACACATAAAAACTCTAGAATCTCTGACCAGAAGGGAAGGGCTCCCGGGCTCTCCCATACACAGTGTAAGTAGGGGCCCGCAGATGGCCGACACCTGAAACAAGTGTGAATGGAGGAGATGCTCATCCTACAGAGCCTGAGTGGTGTAACATAAAAATGTTTTTGGAATTTTGGTTGTGTAACAACACTACTTCCTATCACAGTAGGTAGTAGTGCTGCCCTAGGGATCCCCAACTACTCACCCAGTACTGCAAAGGGTAACAGCCCCTCTCCCCCACCAAATAGATGACCTACAAATTTCACTCCAGCTCAAGCCCACAGATGGAAATGGAGGAGTTTGGGGATTAACTTCAAGGGGGGGTTCTATTTTTAAAAGTTTTCCATTCATATATTCTCTCTTTTGCAGTGTATGTCTAAATTTTAGTTCTTAGCACCAGAACTCTACATCCAGGAAAGATTAGAGATGCTCAGAAATGAAATCCCTCAATTACTTCCTGATTCTTTAGCTTTAGAAAACCTCCAAACCCTCAGCCCGATAATTGTGAGATTAATTTCTCATTGTAATTTATTAATACAAAGAGTGCAAAGAGTCCCACGGCAGCGCATATTACTCCACGTATGGCAAAGGTTGGAAGCGTAATCCTAATAAGTTACAGTGAGTGTTTTATTCATTGTGATTCAATTGATAAATACGGTAGGTTGTTTCTTTAGTGTTGGATGTATAGAACAGGAATGGAATAGAGATATGTGTTTGATAATTTACAAAGAATCAGGTTGTGCAGCAATGTATACACAGAGCACTAGGTCTCTCTTACATCTAACTGGTCACTACCGGCATGGTAATGGTAGGATGCAATTTCTATGTAAATATGTCCTTCTACTTATATGTATACCTGGATAGATTATACATAAGTTGTTATACATATGTTTTTTTAGACTTTTTTTTTCTGTTTTCAGGAATGTCTTTGACTGGATTGTGTATTTCCTACTTCTGGCTGTCATCCTCACTCATATAGCCGATGTAGTTGTGCAGCACAATTCAGATCTACACATTTCTCATATCCGAGTCTTTGCAGTCACCATCGTCTTTCTCTGGCTCCGGTTGATGAAGCACGCTAGAGCCATTCGGTAAGTAAGAAGCACACTATGGAGAACTGTGCCCCATAGTATAATTATCGTTGGGACCCCCCTCCAGCTAAGCATGAAAGGGGTATTCTCGTCTGGGCATTTATATTCAATTTCATTAATCTGCCGTATATATAAATTCTTCAATTAGATGTTATTAAAAGAAATTTACCTGTGTGAAGATAATTTCCCATAAATGTAGTCTTATGGTCCCTTAGAAACAAGACGGTGTCCTTGGATATGACCACAGCTGCTGGAAAGTTTACACAAAGAAACAAAAAGTTTTTGGATCTGAAATGTCCGGGAGTTACTGAAGGTTCCAGAGACGTCCTGTGGTAATGATTCCTGAAGCCAGTTGGTCAGGCAGGGCTCAATGCTGCCTGAGTGCGAGGGTGGTCGTGTCCGAGGAAGCTATGTCGTTTCTAAGGGACAACATGGCTACATTTATAACAAATTATCTTCACACAGGAACTTATTTGCCAATAACATTCAATTGAAAAATGTTTACGTATGGCAGATGAATTTAATTAAATGTGAATGCCCAGATGGAAATACTCCTTTAACATTGCAGAATGGAACGCACGTCACTGTGTGTCTGTAGCCTGATGGTACCTGTACACCTGCCACATAAAAGTGCCTCTATCTCCCAGACTGTCCATTGTATGATCAGTCGTAGGTACGGGTGCAGCCTGGGAACGAGTGGTAATACACACGAGCTTACCTTCACAAGTATGCATCATGTCTGTATGTAAAAGGGTTTTATAACATGTTGTCTTCTTGACCAACTCTAGCACGGGTTTATGCTGGAAGAAGAGGACTGTAGAGTAATTGCTGAATATGTTGTACATCCTTCACTCATCAATATTGTCTCCAGTCCGGACTGACGGGCCCCCCTGACACCTTACACCCCAGTTGGAAAGGCTGCTAAAGTGGTTGTTATCCCTTGGATAGAGTGGCACAGTATTTGCAGCGTACATCAGACATACTTGTTGGTGCATACCCTCCAATCCCTGTGTATGTCACTAGCATGTGGCACCTATCACTATGACATTTTTATGATTAAAAACTACATTTTTTCAGGATTCCTTTGCATGGAATAGCACAGCAAACAATGGTATCACATACAGCTAAAAAGTAGCAAACACTGACCTGTAGTGCAAAGTTTACGCTTTAATTGCAGATTTCACCTTTTGAATTGCTTCGGGTTTTATGCACCAAAAATCCACAACAAAAGCAGCCCTTAATTTTTTCTTATTTGAGCAAGCACGTGGCGCCAACGAAGCATCTTCGCATATTTCATGTACATTGTAGATTTTAAGAAAATGTTCAGATTCTTGGTGTATGTTCACACAATGGAAACATTTGGAGGAAATATAAGGTATGTCGGTTCAAATCCGTGTCTGATTTTTACCGAAATGCTTTATATTCTGAACGGCAGCTGGGTGCAGAGGAGAGACGCCAAGGTAATAATGAGAATGGGGAGATGACAGAGGAAAGAAAGTTATTGGAGTACAGGCAGTTCTTAAGTCGAATTTGTATGTAAGTTGGAACTGTATATTTTATAATTGTAACCCCAGACAGAATTTTTTTGGTCTCTGTGACAATTGTATTTTAAAAATGTTTGGTTGTCATCAGAACCCGGATTAATAATAAAGCTTCATTACAGACGCCTGTGATAACTATTATAGCTGATTATTGTAGCCTAAGGATAAAGTACAGTAATTACCAACATCCAGAGGTCCGTTTGTAACTCGGGGTCAACTGTAAGTCAGGTTTTCTTAAATAAGGGACCGCCTGTAATCATGTTTGGGGAAAAAAAAAGATGTCTAGGGTGTAATCTAGTTACAATGTTCAAGTATATGAATAGAGAATACAGAGATCTTTCTAATGACCTTTTTACACCTAGGCCTGTAACCATGGCAAGGCGGCATCCTCTATACCTAGCGGAAAGACAGATTCCCCATCACCATAGACAGGATTTGTTACTGTAAGAGCAATAAAACTATGAAACTTACCGCCACAAGATGTTGTGATGGCTGATAACAGGTGATCACAGATTTATGGACCAGTTGACAAATACTTCTATATTCTCACGGCCCTGGATGGGAGCGGTACGGTGCGGCACCGTACCGCTCTGTAGCCCGGTAGAAAGATTGGACATGTCCTATCTTTCTACGTGATACGGCGCTGTGCGCTGTATATGCCTCTCCGCAGCGCCGATGTATGCCTGCCGTACTACGGTACAGCGGGCATACATCGTGTGCATGTAGCCTTATATGGGGAGAGCAGCACATATGGACATAATAAGGACATAATAAGTGCGGGCATACGAGTGCAGCCTTAGCAAGGTGTGTACAGACCTGACCCCAACACACATTTCGGCTGTGCCTTCTTCTGTCGGTGGTCTGTATAAAGTTATATAGATTGTAAGCTCTTGTGAGCAGGGTCTTCATTCCTTTTTTTGTACGCCATGATCTGTAAAACGCTGCAAAATATGATGGTGTCTATATAAATAAAACACGATTTGTTATTATTATGTCCATATAATCTGTATACATGTAATATAGATGTGCTCATCCTTACCTTTGTCTTTTGGCAGCACACGTCATCAAAGGGAAAACTGACCATACAAAGCTACAGACGGTATAGGCCCTAGAGAACTGTGTAATCCTGCCTTTGTATGTGTAGTAAGTAACAAGGATGTGAAAAGTGAAGTTTTAATACAGTTTTGCAGCTCCTGCAAGTGATCGGGGCGGGTTCATCCTGAAGAGCTTTCTTCTCTTTGAGGGTGCGTTCACACGTTCTGTTTTTCAGATGCAGTTTTCAAAGCCAATAGTAGGTGATGATGATTGGTGAGCACATACCACTGAGAGGTTCTACTCCTATTTTTTTCACTCCACTCCTGGTTTGGACATCTGAAAACTTCATCTGAAAAATTCAATGTGTGAACACACCCTAAAATGAACGGCTCCACAGCCCCTCCCCAATGCACTGAACGACTGCATGAAGTATCCAACCAAAATCCTGAAACGGCTCCTAACTAGCAGAGGGGAGGGGCTGTGGAGCAGCACAGTGGACGACTGATAGACCCGCCCAGAGCCCTTGCAGGAGCTGCAGAACTGGATTATTAATACACTTTTCACAGGCAGGTCACTACTAACAACACACACAGACAGAGGCATAACTAGAAGCTGATGGGCCCCAGTGCAAAGACTGTGCCAGGTCCCCGACTATAATGTATGGCAAGTGCCCCCTAAACCTCTTGGGCCCAGGTGCTATCGCAACCTCTGCACCCCCTAAAGCTACACCCCTGTACATAGAGGTATAACCACAAATATCTCCAGGGCACTGGCTGCATCTTTGCATTGTCAATAGATTCCTGATAGATTCCCTTTAATAGATAACTAATGGAGGTGCAACAGCAGTCGCCCCCACCAATCAGGTAAGTGCAGCAGTATTAATGGTTGCACTACATGACAGCAGACACCTATGTCCATAGTGTACAGGTCATCCAGACACACCTCTCAGAGAAGTGAATAGGACTTGCATCTGCAGTATGGCTGGATGGTTCGTAGTAGCATACAGCAGCTGATCCCTGAGGATACCCATCACACACTTTCCTATGAAAACGTCATTATTAGTTTTTAGCCAGAATTTCAACCAAATTTAAGCAAAAGTAATGGTGGACACATACGTTTGTGCAGTGATAATCACAGTGATATAAGCTTTCTATGTGGAGGTATAAAAAGCTTCAGGAATCATCCTGATGTAGTGATGGTTTTATGCTTTGTTCAGTTTTATTGATTGGAAGTACAGCGTGCGATATTTATGATCTAGTCTTTTTTTGTTTTCTTTATCTTGTCTCAAAATTGGAATCAATGGACCCAGGAATAAGGTAATAAGTGACAAGGAGTTGGGGCTCTTTGCCTCTGGCTGAGGTATAGGGTTAGCAGAGTCCCTGTGGTGCATTATTCATGCCTTCCCTGTCACTGGTGGAGGCTCCTGCTCTCACAACTGCGATTGATGATTGAGGAATCCCCCTCATCATTTATATTGTAGTATATCTGATACACTAACAGGGAGAAGAGAACAATGATCAAGTCATTCCCTCATCTGCCACCACCTGCTCTCATTTGTCACAGACAAAGGGCACAAACAGATCTGATGAAATGTGTAAAGGTGAAATGTATTATACTGTTATGCTGCAGCAGATAGGGGCAGTAGTGGATTATCATATAGGCCTAAGCCTGCTAGGGGGCCCATGGCCACCCAAACCACCCACCAAATATTTTACTCAGAAGGACCTTCTCCGTGAAATTCTGGTATATCTGTCCCTGCTCTTTATACACAAGAGCAATTTCAAGACCTTTGAAAGTCCTCCAAAGGTCCTAAAACTACAGATTGAATGCAGGCAGAAAAACGCATCCTTTAAGGTGGTGGCAAACATGGCGTTTCAAACCCGTTTTAATCTGTTTTTAGTCATTCGTTTTCAGTCTGTAAAAAAACGCTAGCGTTTTTTTTTAAAAACTCATCAGTTTTTGTCCGTTTTTAATTAAGATAATTGTGAAAAAATGACAAATATGCACTAAAAACGGGTTCAAAACGCCACGTGTGACACCACCCCTTATTCCCCAAGAAGCTGATTCTAGTATCATATGTAGGAAGTGACTTCCACACTGGTAGGGGCTATAATATTCATAATATACCCATCATGGGACACTTACTCATAGATCCAGGCACCGTGACTGTGGTATCTTCTTATATGTGTTATCCATGGCTTTCCAAAATCAGACGCCTCCATGCTGCAGCTTCATAGGCTGTTACACTGTGCATGAGCAATTTCCCCCTCCCACTTTGTGAGATTAGAGCAGGCAGAGGGAGGGAGGAAGTGCTGAGGGGGAGTCGTCAGTACAGTACAGACTAGATTCCTCATAGGAAAAGCAGCATTAGGATGAAACTGGTGAACACATGTAGACCTCACAAACAGCCAGTATTACGGGGAGAGAAAAATCTGAAACTATGGGAAGATTGTAAACTGAATGTCCGGAGTATAACAGTATACAGAGGAATGGAGATTTCAGACCAGAACTTGTGTAACTCAAGAGGAGAAATATTTTATGTGCCTGCCAGAGGCGTCCGTCCAGGAGCTTTGTAGTAATTTCAGAAATGTGCTGGTTACTACGTATGTCCTGTGCTGTCTCCTTATGTTTTCCTCATTAACGTGCATCAGATGTTTAGGACGTCTTTCTACTTTGATGATGTCGTAATAGTTTAACATGTCGTAACTATCTGTCAACTTCACTGCAAGGTAATTAGATCTTTGAGGAAGTAGATGTGATCCAAGCCAAGAGGTCATGTGTACTGCAGGTTTCATAATATTACTGCAGGTTGTTCCATTGCTTATTTTTAGATACATGAAATTCCCTTCTTTAGTTAATTAAAAAAATTTAAATTTATTTTTTTTTAGTTAAATTTAAAAAAATTACTTATTATTAATTAATGCAAAATTCTTGTGTTAGGCACTGTTCTCTCGTGCACTTAGGATTTCTGCTATTGCTGAGAGCAGTTTGCAGCTATATTGCATGCAGCCAGTGTTGGGTATTGTTGGTGGAGATCTGTGTAATCATACAATTTGCATATGCTGTGATTGCAGCATTACCAAGTGCCCTGGGGGGCATGTCCTCACACTGCTGTGCTCTGTGCTCTCTGCATTACCTTGCTCATCAACATCCCAAACCCCTGCTCTAGGTAACTGCTGTAACAGTCTTTTGGTTAGGTGTCACAGCATGCACTCAGAGCAAAGGGAGTGGACTGTGGGAAAAACACGGAGCAAAGCAGTATCAAAGCTTCAAGTGCTGTTACAATCCTGGAATATAAATCCAGTCATATCTTTTCTTATGAAAGGAAGCTACGACAATAGTTTAAAGAGAACACAAACCCCCTATATATTTATGTTATGTTAAATTTTTCACCACAAAGACATAAGGATGAAATGACTTTGCAGCTAATGTGAGAAATAAACCTAGAGCAGCTGTTACTTCCCCTCATCCACCTCACTGATCACAATTTGGGATAAATAATATATTATTACAACCCACCGCCTTTATTTCTACAGTATGGGCAGCCTGGAACTGAGGGGCTACTGACTTGTGCCCTGTGGCTCACTATATGCAGGACTATAGTAATGTATACTGTGGAAGGAGCATTCACACAGCAGTGAGACAGTTCTGTCAGGACCAGTTAGAAGGAGGAACATGCAAGTCATTATGGGGCTTGTAGGACACTGCCAGCTAATGTGGATCTCCACTTTCCTTTTTCTACTGTTCCTCTCTGCACAGTGAAGGCAGAAATAGTTGATCATGTCTGAAAACCTGCACAATAATGTGCACTGTTAACTCTTGAACCACCATCTATTTTGTTTCGAGTGCACAATACAATGCCAGCCCTGTATATGAGTAGAGTAACAGGGCATCTGCACAACCACGGCTTCACTTACTGTAGCTGGGAATACAAGGGAATTTGTTCCCTACTTATCCCGGGACAGGTTCACTTTAAAATCTATGCTCCGAGTAGATACAAACAAGTTTGCT
This sequence comes from Engystomops pustulosus, assembly GCA_019512145.1. Lineage (NCBI taxonomy): Eukaryota > Metazoa > Chordata > Amphibia > Anura > Leptodactylidae > Engystomops > Engystomops pustulosus. Next base: position 660,288 of record CM033645.1, read on the forward strand.
CTGGTATTGGCTCGTAATTTGTCTTAAAACATGTTTTTGTGACCCCATAGACCCAACAAGCCACCAACCATTAATCAACTTGTGTGTATCCAGTCCAGCCTCTGTGCGAGTGCTTTCGTAATGTTTTGATTTTTTATCAGAATCTCGGTCCGGGTCATTGTTGATGCTGGGAAAGATTGTACTGACGTCCTACATTCCAGTTCTATATGGAGAATTTGACCATCCCCTTATGCCTGTGCATTCTGGATCATATAATTGGAGGTAAACTATTCAGGACTTTTAGACCCTTGCCTGTATAGTAAGATTCTTATACACAAAGTCACAGGACTATCAGAATCCAGAGAGCGAATAATGATTTTCCGTGTAATCGGCTTGCCGCCATTACAGCCTCTCCCTTGCAGATTCACGCCCCCAATTACATTCCATCTGAGTAAACATTTCCATGAATCGAATCCACCCACAGACGCAGATCAGATGCAAGGCGCATAAGGCGTTTAATGTGTAAATACTAATTGATTTCCTTCCCATATAATAAGCCAAAAATACTGTCCAAAGTGGCAAAAATGCTTGCTTGTGGTGAGTTTCCACATGCACATTTATATCTCTCAAAATTGGGACTTTGCAAGGAGTCGCGCAAGGCATCTCCACGCGTAATAACACCCAAAATAAAAAGTTATTATAATACGCATCCGAAAACTGATATAAACAAAAGCTATAATCAGGCAATTATGCTGAAAAGATTCTGCAAGCATGTGATGAATTGTTTTGTTTTGGGGTTTTACTTGTAGATTTATACATTTGCAACCTACATGTAAAGAAAGCAGATAGTTAAAAGTCATCCAATTTCATGAGGTTTACAGGAGAGACACGGCAGTCCCCAGGTTACGTACAAGATAGGTTCTGTTAGGTTGTTCTTAAAGGGCAACCTGTCACCCAGGAGGAGAGCCATTTTGCAGCATCCCCGGTCCCCACAGATCGCATAGTACATCGCTTGCAACAGTGTTTTTGGTATAAAAGATGGTTTTACAGAAAAAAAGAGAATGTTATATTGACCTTTTGATTGGCATCTGCTGTGTGATAGGGCGTGCCAATGGGAGGGGCTGGAAGGAGCAGTCCCCCCCCACCCTTGGGAAAACATTTGACCTTTTAAATCAAAACTGAAAACCCCACCTTCTCGGATTGGCTGTAAGAGGATGCAGGGGGGTCGCTAAGCCAGTGATGTGTTTTCTATCTTGAAAGTCACATGGAGGAGCTGTTCCCAAGGGTGGGGGGGAATGTCCTTTCCAGTTCACTCCCAATTGGCAACTGCCTGTCACACAGCACTATGCTAATGAAAAGTAAACAATATAAACATATCTTTTTTCTGTAAAAAACCAATTTGTTTCTACAAAAACACTTTGGCAGTGTATGTTACATGCTCTGTGCGGGACTGGGGCGTGCTAAAAATGGGTCTCTGCTGACAGGTTCCCCGTAAGTTGAATTTGATATGTCAGAGTCGGAAACTGATATTATAAATTGTAGATCCAGACAAAAAAAAAAATCTTTTTCCCCCAGTGACAATTATAATGCGCACCAAAGAATTATCAATAAAGCTTCATAACAGACACTTACAGATGGGACATTGCAGCCTGGGATAGTAACATCCAGAGAGTCACAGGGGCAGAGGGGTCTGTCTTGTAACTAGGGGTCGTCTGTAAGTAGGGTGTCCTTAAATAGGGGGGACCGCCCAATGTGGTAATGCAGAATTTTCTGGAGAGGTTTTTTGCACACTCAAGTGTGAAAGGAAGGAATAAGTCCGATCCTCCACTGATGATCATATTATGTGCCACGTCAACAATATTTGCGTTTGCAGGTCAGTTCCAAACATGGCGACGTACCTCAGATGTGTTCACCATATCCGATCCAATGCGTTGAGATATAACTTTGGAGACACTGTCCAATGTTGATCCGTCAGGGGCCTATATACTATGTGGAACTTCTTAGGGTGTCTCTCCATCCTCTGCTATCATCTCCTCATTGCTCTGTTGCTGCTACGTTTGCAAAGGTACTGTAGGCATATACTCCTGATATCGTTTTAGGAAACCCTCGTCTGTGCATTTAGAATCAGGCCCTATTTAAATATTTAGTTTTCTGTATGGAGTTACGATAGCAACAGCAAACGCAGTCATGCAGCAAGCAAACTAGCTATGCTGCACAGAAGAGGAAGACCTCAGCAAAAAGAAATTAAATCCAAGATTCACGAGTACATGAAGATATTTCAGCTCTCCCTTCCCCTACCCCTCCCCCCCCCCCACTCACACCCTGCGCCCCCTCTGTCCCTCTTCTATGACGACGACATTTTACAACGAACAAGATGGAAGTCTGATAGAAAGGTCACCAGCGGCATTATTAAGGTACATTTCTGCACTCATCCAGATTGTTCACAGTTTGATTTAGGTCTTGTTATGTCATGCGCCTGGATTGCATTTTGAAACTCAGGTCTACAAAAATGCAAGCGTGTGGGGAAAAATGAGTTTTACCTGATGCGACTTAAAAAATTTTTCAGAACCCATTCAAGCGCAACATTGAACACAGCATTAGGCCAGGCACACGCTGCACAATATTTTCACTTGGAAATTCAGCATCAGCTAATCTGCATCTGTTTGAGTGCTATGAAGGTGGATAGGGGTGTCAAAAAATGCCCATCCGCAAAAACAGGCCAGTCCACGGGTTTCGTACACGATAGGGTCTGTAGTTTGGTTCTAAGTTGAATCTGTCTGTACGTCGGGGATACCGTATAACCTTTTTTAAAAACATTTTTTTTCCTTGTAAGCTCCAGAAAAATTTTTTTGGTGACCCTGTGACAATTGGATTTTAAACGGTTGATTGTCATAGAACCAGGATTACAATAAAGCTTAATACCAGTGATAACGTTTTATAGCTGATTATTGTAGCCAGATTTTTTTAGCTAAAGTACAGAAAGATTACCAACATCCAGGGAGGGCCGTTTGTAACTAGGGGTATCTGTAAGTTGGGTGTTCTTAATTAGGGGACCGGCCTGTATAGTAATAAAAAGCTAAGTTTTATGCCTGTCATTTTACTAAGAATAGAGACCAGTAGAGCCAGTTCCGGGCGACGGAAGTAGGAGGGGCGCTCGCAAACCCTCATCCTCTTTCCACGCCCATTATCTCAATTCCTTTCATCTTTCCTTAGCCAATAGAATCCCCACCGTCGCCCCTCCTCACATCTTTATTTTTCTCCCCACTCACAACCATACGCTCCATCTCACTCAGAATGTACAATATTTCAATAAAAGTTTTTTTTGCCACAGCCATTTGCTGGACATTCACATTTGGGCCCTGTACCGTGCTACATGAGCCACTGTCCGCAGGTAGTTTCCGGGATTGTGGTTGTTCTGATTCTGGCATCTCCTTTAGGATCACCATCACCAGTGTCTTCTTCCAGCTACATGTTCTTCAAATGGAGATTGCCACATCTTTTTTTTATTAAACTGTGTTTATTGATTTTATATTTTAATGCAAATAGAAGTACATCAATGCGCATTCAAGTATTCAATTGATCAAAATGAGGTTGCCACATCTTATAATTGTTACTTTTGCATTTGTCCCATCCATATGGGTCTATAGCGTTCACATGCAGCTACCCCTTAAGGTCTGCGCTTAAGAACAGGCACCTTCACAGGGAGCAAACGACGATCCGTTAATACAGATCATATGTCATCGCCGGGTGAGCTCCACTCACATATTAGAAAATAACAAAGTAGCTATAGAAAATGACTGCCCGAGTGTGCAAGCTGGGTGAGAATAGCACCTGCTCCATAATGTGCGTATAAAAACTGTGGTTTTGTCTGGAGCCCATAAGATATGGTGCAAGATGTTGAAAAAATAAAGCATGTTTGCATATTTCGGCTAACACAGTGCACCTCAGTAATAGTGCTTTACAGAGGGCTCCCCTGATATACTAGTGACACAAAAAAAAATGCACCCTAGTGTAGAATGCTCTGTAAAATTGACACCCTATATGCGTCCACCAAATGTGTAAAATGTAACTTCATTGTGATCCCTACCCTATATAATGCGCCAATGTGGGTCCCACACCCTCAGTATGTTGCCCGGCTTGTGAGCCCTCACCCGTTAAAAATAGCCCACACCACTTATGATAAGCCCCTTAATCAATTGCTCCTTCACCCTCTTACTGCAAGCTAATGAATTAGAAGACCATTATGGTGTCCCCCACACGTATTATGACTCCCAATATTTGCCCCCACTCTGTAGTATTATATATCTATAATCCTATCCCCCCTTCCATGTAGTGACAGAGTTTGTAGGGTGGAGCCGGGAGCCGGCTAGCTCCACTTTATCTGGTCCATTGACGTTGCAGGTAGAGTAGAATTTGGCCACACACTATTTAATTGTCCCATGACTCAGGAACATCTGGCCTAGGGAACCAAAAGATTCTTATGTCCGTTTCTGGTTTGTACATGTGACGGGTCACTCTCACTCTCATTAAATCTTGTCTATATGCACCAAATGTGATTGAAACCGTATTTCCCAATTTCTTATCACTTGGAGTTGCTCTGTCATGGGTGTATGAGCCGCCCACAGGATGAATAAAATTGAGTGAGGACCAATTGTTTTCATTTAGCACGGAGGGAGATGGGTGTACGGGAAGATTGAAGATGAAGCATTCGACACGCAGCGAATCTGGGAAAACAACATGGTTGAAATCTCTGCTGATGTGTACGCAGTGGAGATGATTTAAATCACACTCAAAGAGACTTTAATTAACTTTGATCATGAGCCAACCATGATGTGACATGATTTTCTTACCCCATTTGTGCTGGTGCAGTTTGTAATCCTTTATAATGTATGTGATATGTGGATGCCCAAGAACGAGGTTGGAAGAACTGCTGACCCCAGCGTTAGTACCGTATAACCAGAGACCTAGAAGCACAAATGTACCTACTCCTTCTAACTAATAGATTCAGGGGGATACAATTAAAGGGAGTTGTCCCGGTGCTGCAAGGTCCTTGTTTACAAGGGCCATGGCAGCTTAGCTCCAGTTTCAATGATTCCAATGTTTCACCACAATTGACAAAATTTTATTAACAAGGGTGTCCGACTCTTAAAAAACTGCAGGCGGGGTATGGGAGAGGTAAAGTTTTTTTTAAAAGAAAAGCATGTATCCCTCCATACACCTATCATTGGACGCGCGGGGAGAGTAGGAGGGGGAGAGCGCACCGCCTCGCCTCTCTCCATAGAGTAGCAAAGGGCACGAGTGCTTGAATTCCGTTGAAAAGAATAGGGGACAGTCCTATCTTACGCCCGGTAAGGAACGGTTTATGGCTGCCGGCATGTGTGCTGCACTGTACCGTCCCGTACGGCGCCGTGAGGCTATTGCGGTGTATGGGGAACGTATATACGGACGTATATATGTCGGCCTTATATACTCCCCAATACTTGTGTTGTGTGAATTAGCGTTAAGCATCTGATAAACTCAATCCATGTCCTTTTGTGTGGATCCTGGAAAAAGACATCTACATAGAAACGGCAGATACTTTTTAAAATTCTCAATTTAAGTCTTTTCCAGGTTAGCCACACAGGCATCAGGTGAATCAGCTATATATCACTTTAGTCACAGGTCAATGTTAGGTCTAGTTGTAACAAAGGCAGTACTGTATGTGTTTTCTTCCTGTGGGGTCCCGTCCATTACCAGAGAGGTTTACTTTTTTGTCTCTACCAGCAGCCAAGCAAAAGGATTTGAGAACTGGTGAGTTCAGGGTCAACCATGAGGTGAAAGAAGCTGAGGATTTTATGTTTAGTTATGAGCATATGAAAACTTCAGTGCACTATGGGCGTGGTCATGAAGTTCGGGGGCACTTCCACTCCCTCTCAGTGTTTGGGGACAGTTGCTTATACACCCCTAACTGGCAAGTGACATCACACCGGTCATGCACGATTGTTAGGATGGATCATAAAGTTTTCCGCCTATCAAGCGATTTGGAAAGTTACAGTCCGGGAAAAAAAACAAATAATTAATTTCTGTTATGCGGATACCTAATAAGATTCACAAGCCGGGCCCTTTCCCACTGTATCTCTAAATCACACTTGATTTTGGCTGGCTCAGTTTTGTTCTCCATTCACAATTTGCGATTAATTTCTGTGTAATCATAAAATAGGCCTTGGCTTGGAGCAGGGAAGCGGCCGATAATAACAGCCCTGCAAACTAAAGCAAGTAATGTCCTCAGAGTAATCATACACTGATTTCTATATGCCCGCAACTCAAACAGGGACAGAAAAACTGATCGGTACACCGCAGAAGTTACAGATATAAGATAACCATGTGCATGAGACCTGGAAAGGGAAACCTGTCAGCAGGGACATTGACCCGCGTTAACCACTACCAGTATGTTGTGAAGAAGGTAAAACAACTAAGATCATGTTTCTTAAGAGGCGTGTTTACACATTGTAGTTTTGAATGAAATGCTATTCAAGAAGTGGGAGAGAGCCCGTAATACGGTTCCATTTATCGGGGTTGAGCACAATGCGGCACATTTAACTTACACGGCGGAGGGGATTCCGGGAATGCACAATATCCACTGTGCCGCGAACTCAAAGATCGCTGCGCTCCGATTTCCTGATGGTTGCCTTCCCCCCAGGTCACCATATCTAACGGTGCCACTGTAAAGTGCATTTTGTATGCGACACAATTGTCAAGTTAAATCCCGCAGTTGTCTGAATTAGTTGAGATCGCAGAGCCCACCCCCCCATTTGTGTCGCATGAAAGCCCAGCGCAGCCGCACCACAATAGGATCGCGTGCCACCAAATCCCCCTATAAATTGCCTGTCCAAGCAGCGCAAATCCGAAAAACATCGGAATATCCGACTAAAGTGCGTTCCGCTGGTACCTAAGTAAATAAAGCCCCAAGGTTTTCATGTAAAACAGGGACAAACCAAAGTTGAGTTGATGTCACATTTATATATTCCTGCCTTAAAGCAAATAGTGTCAAAAGAGTAACTAAAACCTGGATTGCAAATTTTTTCGAATATGTCAGACAATGAATGAACAAGTAAGATTAAAATAGCGTTGTAATTTACTATAAGTAAACCAGCGTCTCTAGGATCGTGTTCTGCTTCTTCTCCTGCGGGTAGCAATTATCTTAGGCTTTAGATTTCAGTCTCCCTCAGACAAAAAAGTTAGTAATGCAAAAAACCGTGGGCTCAACCGTGCCTTTCGTCCCCCGCCGCGCGACGCAAACGAACAACTTACGGGTCCGGCTCATATGTGCTCCCTCATCTTCAGTCCACTGATGCTCCATCCTCCTCGGCTGTGTGTGCCGTTCCCGAAATCCTAGGGTGCTGCGCACGCGGGCCGTCAGCAGATTTAAAGGGTCCAGAACTCGCCACTAATTGACGCTGGCCATTTTCAGGTATACTATATAACCCTGCCTCTCAGGTGGCCCCTTGTCGGATGTTTGCCTAGAGCCCTAAGAGAAAGCTTTTGGTTTATGCCTGTGAATACCTGTTGTGAAACTGGTTCCGGTTTCTGACTTCGCTCCTTGCCGCCAAGCACTGACTTGGTGTACGTCTCCGACTCCGATCCTGTGATGCCCGTACACTGACCTTATGCCTGTCTCTGGTTACTAGTTCGTGCTTCCTTTTCTGTACCCCATTTGGTCCACTGTGGAATCAACTGGTGGTACCACGCCGCAGCGAAGTCAGTAGTCCAACACGGCTTTGTGAGGGCTCTGATGAAAACCGGGTGCCCACTTCGACTCGGGTCCCAGGAGTGGCTTATGTGTCATCGCCCGCAGTGGGTCAGCGGATCCACAAACCTCTAAGCCTGACAATTAGACACTTCACTTATCAGCTTCGCCTTATCTTTCAGCTTTCAGTGGATATAGAACAAAAAAGCTGATTTACACCAAACGTCTATAATGGGAAGAAAGCAAATGAAAAGAAGAAAAACATACCAAATATTGCTATAATACAGGCAGTCGCAGACTAAGGAACACCCCAACTACAGACAACCCCTTAGTTACCAACAGGCTCTCTGGAGAATGTGGCTAAACTACTGTTACATTAGTTCAGCTACAACGATCAGCTGTGAGATTTATCAAAGTGTGTGCATGTAAGATTTAGTGTTAATTTGGTTCTTATGAGACCCAAAAGTTTAAAAAAATCCATTTGTCAAAGAGACCGAAAGAATTTGTCTGGTTGCAATGAGAAAAAAATAGACAGTCTGACTTGCATAGAAATTTGATTCCTGAACAAGCTACAGAACCTTGTACGTAACCCGGGGACTGCCTGGTTGTCTATGAACAAAAAGTTATAGCTATTATCCTTGGTCTCTTTCTTTTTGTTTTTTTCAATTTATACATTTGTCTGCAGGTTGAGTTACCCTTTAAAACAGACAGGTCGGTAGTTTTCAGAAAGGTAGTTGTGATGGAGCTTTTCTGTACGTTCTTAGAAACATGATGATGCGTAAGTGTTCCGCTCCATGGCTGCTCCGAGGCGCGCCGGTTCTTGTCATTTTTCACGTTAGCAAATGGAATTTGAATCCGCTTAGACACATATGTTCCCCTCGAGGTCCTCAAGACATTGCTTTATTTCTATAGGATAGTTATCTAGTGACTGTTGTGAATATCTGTGTTGTGACACAGAACTGTGCTGCATCTGTGTGCTGAAACTTTCTCTTCAGCCTTGGAATTACAGTAGGAAAGGGGAGGTCGAGAGATGCTCTTGCACAGTGTAACATTCAGTGTACAGCATGGGGGAACTCGGGTACAGCTCTTCAGGCTCATTAGAATAATTTTAAAAGTTGATATTAGAATAAAGGAGGCAAAAGATATAAGTTTGTGTCTGGTTTATCAGGAAGGATTTTGGTGGTAGATTTCTTTTAAAGGGGTTTTCCTACGAACACAAGTTGCTGATCGGTGGGGGGTCTCAGTGATGAGACCCCGACGTATCACGAAAACAAGGGGTCTGATGGGGTCGGACTGCATAACTCAGTACTCAATTGTGTGTCCGTTGACTTGTAATCTGAGAAACATTTAGCTCTAGTTTGCAGTCTTCTCTGTACTTGTGGAGACCGAGCTGCTCTGACTCACTGATCCCCTCTCCATAGACCTCTATGAAACCTCAGTGAGCTTCTGTCCTCTTTCTAGCAAGGTGGAATTCAGCAGAATTTTAGATACGATTAGAAGGGGAGGAGGGCAGATAAGAACGTTTATGATAACATTTCTTGTAGTTACTTGTTCTGTTTATTTAATTAAAATGTTACCAACAATAAAATAAAATACATTTTCCTTCTATGGGAAAGCCATATTCCCTTCGCGCCACTTTGACCTTCCCCACGTTGTACCTAAGTAGTACTGCATCCCCTCTCATTACCTTTCTCTGTAATGCCAAGTGGCCAGAACCTAGAAACAGTCCTACAGATGGGTGTCTGGTTTGGGTCGGACATTGACTTAAAGGATAGATTCATATTGGTGTTTAATCCTTTATGACCATGGGCCATTGCCTCTAAGACTCAAGACATTAGTTGGATCCATTCAATTAACCCAGAACCTCACCAGAACTGCATTTATCTAGCCAAACCGATCCCGGCTATGTTTTCAGATGTGGCCAATGGCTCAAAACGGCTGTTGACAGATGATTTTCCAGCTTGGCTAATTTCCCTACTTAAAGGGAACCTGTCACCAGGAGAGCCATTTTTAGCACTCCCCCGGTCCCCACAGAGCATAGTACATACACTGCCAAAGTGTTTTTGCATTAAAAATTGGTTTTACAGAAAAAAAGAGTATCCTGCACAGTACAAGATCCGTATTCACCACTACATTACACAAATAATGAAGATTTTATGTAACTGAACCTTTTTTCTCTTTGTTTTTCTCCTGATTTCTTGCTTTTCTCTGTTGGTTTTGGCAGTTTTCGATGTGTGGGAAAGTGTAAAATTTAAGTGATTGGGAAATCCAAATAGCTTTTAAATAAACTAAAAAAAAACCTGGTGAGGTTAGAGAAAGGGCGACGGCTTTAATTTCACACATTTCCTTCATTTTTTTTTTTATTTGGGGAGAAAGAATGTAATTAAACAAGTAAATCTTACTGGATCTGACCATTTTCAAGTGACACCTCAAAACAGCCTTATGGGTCCGCCGAGATCAAACATGGCCGCCATCTGTAGTCTGCATCCCCCGCGACAGCGCTCGCTTCACATTGATGGATCTTATTACATGATCTTCATTGAATCCCCTATATCTGATGGTTACTACTGTTATACAGGCCACATAATTCATGCCCGGAGCGCTCACGTATCCGACCGGCGCTTAGGTTCCCCAAGCCGAGAAGGAAGAAGAATCTGAATGGTTTGCACTTTTTAGCGAAGATCTAATAACAAAGGATTAATGTAGGAAGTAAAGATGATGGCAGTAAAGTGAGCGCAGCCCGATGCAGGGAAAACCAGGGAGCTCAGGGTTTCATGTGGGATTAAATACACTGTTACCTTGTTCTAAGCGGCTCCGGACATAAATTATAATCTGCACAAAGCCTCAGGTGTACGGAGGACCCAGGCCGGAGATTCAGGAAGACCTATAAATACAGAGAAGATATTTCTACTGATCTGTTATAATAGAATTATATTAAGGTCCAGTCCAGGGGTGTAACTTGTATATTTTAAGGGCAGGGGCCGCCTGGAAACTAGAAATTATCTCCATCATGGACGCGGCGTAACGTGTTAAAGGGGTTGGCCACTTTACTACATGTCTAAATGGGGGGAGGGGGGGCTTTGCTTTCTTGATATGTAAAGTGAAGCCTCCTGACCATAATATGGTGGTAGATGGAGGGTCATGTGATCTACATCTGTTCATGAGCAATTGCCCTATTATACGGTCCTGGCAGGGCGATTGCTCATGGACAGATAGAGATCACATGACCCTCCATCTGCGGACTATTTTATGGACAGGAATCTCTGGCTGATGAGATAAAAAACAGGACAAGACTTCACTTTACAGATCAGGAAATTGGAGCAGAACTTTTAATAGATATACAGCTGACTTACAGCCGGACCTCTCTGCCCCTGTGACCTCTGGTGACCTCCCAGGCTGCAGTGATGAGCTGTAAGGTGTCTGTAATGAAGCTTTATTGATAATCCTTGTTTCCATGACCGCAAAAAATTTGGAAAATCCAATTGTCACTGAGACAAAGAAATATTTTCTCTGGAGTTACAATTTTAAAATATACAGTTCCAACTTACATACAAATTCCACTTAAGCACAAACCTAAAGAACCGATCCTGTATACGTAACCCGGGGACTGCCTGTATAGTGGAAAAGTACCTTATATCCTGCTCCCCACACATTACAAAAAACAGCGGCCAACCCCTTTAAGACAAGCAGCTGAACCGACCAAAACCTTAAACACTTTGGCTAATGTATATCTCATATATTTAGACGGCTTCAAATACACGAAACAACCGGCAAATCTTCAGAAGTCAATAGAAAGGGAATATTTCCATATCTGTGCCCCTCATCTGCCCGTTCTCCAGGAAGCCCCTAATAGAACCGCACTTTCTAAATTGACCTTTCTGATATATAAAATCATTTGTAAGTTATTGGCTGGTGCATCCCGCTGCCTGCGAGCGCGTCCTCCAGCCCGGGAGCGGACGGTGCAGTGTCAACAGATCTGCTATAGTGACATTTCTCTCCGTCTCTCAATTACACGGAGGCTTTTCACTGCCAGTGCAAAATACATATTGTGCTTCTGCGAGACTCATTGTACTGAGGTCAGCTGGAACTTATTGTCCCTGCTGCTTCCGAGCAAGACAAACCTGACATCTGTAAGATTTGCTGTTAAATAATACAAAGCCGAGCATGTACGGAGTAATACAGAGTCATGGAGGAGAAAGGAAAGTGCTGGATCGGTGGGGGGTCGGGGAGACAATACAAGGGGACATATCGACTCTACACCATGTTGGGTTTGATCTGCAGACCTGAGCCCTGGTCAGAAACTAGATGTACACAATGTACAGGGACAGGGACATACATGGCGCCTACAGTCGCAATCTTTCTGTAGATACAAGTAATTGGTCATTAACGTTCCGGGATCTGACAGAACTGATAATTCTCATCTAAATGGGATGCGCTATGTAAATATGTACAAGGATGTCGGGTCCTATGCCATTGCCTCTATTGTTGGGTCTCTCTCCTTACACAAATAGGGAGAAACCTGTCAATCATACTGAGACAGAGCGGGGAGAAGTCAGCAGGAAGCCGCCCAGCAGACACTTCTCCACAGTCAAGTATTGGTGTTCCTTAAGTCAGTTTCAAATGAAATTTACCTTATCTTGAAATAAGTCATGTAATAAATGCTGCACCTTATGCAGCCTCCCCTTAATAATAATAATGAAATGCCTGACATCCCCCCTCACAAATATTATGTTCAGCAGCCTCCCCTTAATAATGAAATGCACAGCTGCCTCCCCTCACAAATAGAATATCCAGCAGCCTCCCCTTAATAATGAAATGTAGAGCAGCCTACCCTTAATAATGAAATATCCAGCAGCCTCCCCTTTATAATGAAATGCCTGGCATCCCCCCTCACAAATATAATGTCCAGCGGACTCCCCTTAATAATGAAATGCACAGCTGCCTCCCCTCACATATATAATATCCATCAGCCTCCCCTTAATGATGAAATGCACAGCAGCCTCCCCTTAATAATGAAATGTCCAGCAGCCTCCCCTTAATAATGAAATGCCCAGCAGCCTCCCCTTAATAGTGTAATGTCCAGCAGTCTCCCCTTAATAATGAAATGCCCAGAAGCCTCCCTTCACAAATATAATATCAAGCAGCCTCCCCTCACAAATATAATATCCAGAAGCCTTCCCTTAATAATGAAATGCCCAGCAGCCTCCCCTCACAAATATAATATGCAGCAGCCTCACCTTAATAATGAAATGCCCAGCAGCCTCCCCTCACAAGTGTAATGTCCATCAGCCTCCCCTCACAAATATAATGTCCTGCAGCCTTCCCTCAAAAATATAATATCCAGCAGCCTCCCCTTAATAATGAAATGTCCAGGTGACATCCTGCAGGAGGTGTAAATTCTGTGAATTGTAATTGAAGGAGGCTTGTGGTTCTGTGGGTTACAGAACTGGAGACATGGCTGGCTAAAGACAATGGGGCAGATTTGTGCAAAGTGTCATAAAGTTAGACTAGACTAACTATACTGCACAAGATTCATACTGTGTAAGTGTCTGATGCTGGATGATAAATCGGGCCCAGAATAAAACCGTCTAGTCCTATTTTCCCTATTTTATTCCAGAAAACAGGGATAACATTCTTTCAGGTTAGCATTATTTTTGGTGCAAAGAATTTTTGCCACAAAACCACGACCCTTTTCGTAGACCACGCCCCTTTTGTCGTATTAGTTGTAGAAGTGCCTAAAAAACTTCATAAATTGTGTGCGTTTTTTAACTGCAAATTATTACAGAATTCTGTCATTCACAAATAAATAAATTTGCCCCATAGTTGGAAATGTGAGGGACAGATTCATATCCAGTTGTGTCTTTAACTGCCCATTTTCCCAGTTCTGTAACTCACAGAACCACAAGTCCGATGGACCCTCACAGATGGTTTTAGGTCCTACAGAACCAATAGCCTCTACAGAACTTTAGAACCTGTAAATGTGACTCATGTCAGACAATACACGAGACTTCTCATCTCATTAGCATGAAACTTTGGCTGTAATTTTTTTTATAACTAAACAACAAAATTATTATAAAAGAGGGAATTCTGGGATATTTCATATCGGACCTGAGGGCGGGGGTAAAATCTGGTTTCATTTACCCCATTGGGTTAGATGAGGCAGTATTCGTCATAAATCTAGTGCATCTTACGAAATCCCCCGTGAAAGCACCGATATCAGGTGGTCCACGTACCAAAAAAATGAGGAGGGTGAATCACATTGTGCACGATTAAGAGGAGCTAAAAACAGGTTTAAATGTCATATTGCAGCAAAAGACTAGTATCCAACTCTGCACTGCCGAAGCTGCCGACATATTAATAAATTCCCTCCAATCGGTCTCTGCATTTTGGGACTTGAGAAAAGATTTGAAGCTGGGAATGCTGGGTAAATCCACACTGTGTGCCAGTCAGATTTCATGGACCAAACACAGTGGGGCTCATTTACTAAGGGTCCGGACGCTGCACTTTCGTCGGGTTTCCCAAATATTTCCGTTTTGCGCTGAACTGCCTGGGATTTTGGCACACACGATCAGATTTTGGCACATCGGTGCCGGCTTGCACACGACAGAAATCGGGGGGACGTGCCCGTTGGACAACCCGATGGATTCGGACAAACCGCGGAATTTAAGGCTGTAGTGCTAACCACTGATCCACTGTGCTGCCCCCTATATTATACTGTGGCAAGCTTTGACTCCTAGCTTCACGTCTCATGGACTTCCGTCCTTGGGCTTGGGGCTTGTTCCTCTAAATCCGGTCATGTGCCACCAGCTTATGCCCATTTATGTAAAAATATGACAAAAAGGGGCAATTCTTGCTCCATCTCTTTATAACCAATTACAAAGGAGGAGGCAAAGTCCAGCTCAAAATTAGCCACCAAACTTCTGACTGGTGACAGACACGTGACTAATGTGACCAATACGACAGCTAACGAGCTCCAGCCAAACATCTCCGATAACAAAATCTGTTCCATCAGTCAGAAAAATGTATTGGATAAGCGTCAGGATTCTTCACGGTCTCCGATCTCTGCGGCTTCTCTCTGGTGTTTAATGATAATTGGCCGACAACTTCTTATGCTGGAAAATCCTTCTCATCGGAGCAAAAAAATTTGGGGGATAAATACGTCAATATTAACAAAATTGCTACAAAAAGTCATAAGATTATAGAGCGTGGGGGAGGGGGTAAAAACCTTCATAAATTCATGATTGGTTCAAAATAAAATGAATAAAAAATGAAATATAAAAACTGTGGTTTAGAATTGGGAAGGTGTTTTTACATGTTCACTACAAATCATATATGTTACCAAAAAGCTTCATTTCCCCGAGAAATAAAGTGGATTGTGCGCCGGGCGCTGGAAGGCTGCGCAGAAATCCATCTCTCCCTCGCTGTGAACCTGGAGATCTTGGTGTGGTGCCAATCTCATCTCTCTGTGCCCCAGGTACCAAATGACACTGGAAACTCTTTTTGGCAGAGATTTATGTCGGATCATTTATCAAGGGGAAGACAGAAACCAGTCACTAACATCCACCCTGCGTAATATCGCCGCCCGGCTCAATGGAAGAATAAGACGATCGGAGAGTCACTGAGGTCAGAGATAAATACATTGTGCACGAAAAATTGTATCTGCAAAGAAAAATAACTAACAACATACACTCACCGGCCACTTTATTAGGTACACCTGTCCAACTGCTCGTTAACACTTAATTTCTAATCAGCCAATCACATAGCGGCAACTCAGTGCATTTAGGCATGTAGACATGGTCAAGACAATCTCCTGCAGTTCTCCCGAGCATCAGTATGGGGAAGAAAGGTGATTTGTGGCCTCTGAACGTGGCATGGTTGTTGGTGCCAGAAGGGCTGGTCTGAGTATTTCAGAAACTGCTGATCTACTGGGATTTTCACGCACAACCATCTCTAGGGTTTACAGAGAATGGTCCGAAAAAGAAAAAACATCCAGTGAGCGGCAGTTCTGTCTGTCCAACTGCTCGTTAACACTTAATTTCTAATCAGCCAATCACATGGCGGCAACTCAGTGCATTTAGGCATGTAGACATGGTCAAGACAATCTCCTGCAGTTCAAACCGAGCATCAGTATGGGGAAGAAAGGTGATTTGAGTGCCTTTGAACGTGGCATGGTTGTTGGTGCCAGAAGGGCTGGTCTGAGTATTTCAGAAACTGCTGATCTACTGGGATTTTCACGCACAACCATCTCTAGGGTTTACAGAGAATGGTCCGAAAAAGAAAAAACATCCAGTGAGCGGCAGTTCTGTGGGCGGAAATGCCTTGTTGAAGCCAGAGGTCAGAGGAGAATGGGCAGACTGGTTCGAGCTGATAGAAAGGCAACAGTGACTCAAATCGCCACCCGTTACAACCAAGGTAGGCAGAAGAGCATCTCTGAACGCACAGTACGTCGAACTTTGAGGCAGATGGGCTACAGCAGCAGAAGACCACACCGGGTGCCACTCCTTTCAGCTAAGAACAGGAAACTGAGGCTACAATTTGCACAAGCTCATCGAAATTGGACAGTAGAAGATTGGAAAAACGTTGCCTGGTCTGATGAGTCTCGATTTCTGCTGCGACATTCGGATGGTAGGGTCAGAATTTGGCGTCAACAACATGAAAGCATGGATCCATCCTGCCTTGTATCAACGGTTCAGGCTGGTGGTGGTGGTGTCATGGTGTGGGGAATATTTTCTTGGCACTCTTTGGGCCCCTTGGTACCAATTGAGCATCGTTGCAATGCCACAGCCTACCTGAGTATTGTTGCTGACCATGTCCATCCCTTTATGACCACAATGTACCCAACATCTGATGGCTACTTTCAGCAGGATAATGCGCCATGTCATAAAGCTGGAATCATCTCAGACTGGTTTCTTGAACATGACAATGAGTTCACTGTACTCAAATGGCCTCCACAGTCACCAGATCTCAATCCAATAGAGCATCTTTGGGATGTGGTGGAACGGGAGATTCGCATCATGGATGTGCAGCCGACAAATCTGCGGCAACTGTGTGATGCCATCATGTCAATATGGACCAAAATCTCTGAGGAATGCTTCCAGCACCTTGTTGAATCTATGCCACGAAGAATTGAGGCAGTTCTGAAGGCAAAAGGGGGTCCAAGCATGGTGTACCTAATAAATCTTAATGAATTCCCCCCAATGTGTAAGCGCAATGCAATTAGGCAAACCCCCCCCCCCCCCACAGCTGTGTTTGCATTTCAAAGCGCAATGTAAATTTGCCTAATTGCATTGCGCTTACACATGGGGGGAATTCATTAAGACTTCTCTTGAAGTCCGGGCTACACTTCCCCCCGCTGGCGGGCCGGTGCACGGATCTACTAAGAGGCTCGGACCCCCTAGGATATACGGGCGCAGTCTCCCCCAGGTTGGACCAGCTCCAGGCCCAACACAACCAAAGTGGCGCAAGGGTCGTAGAAGCCAGAAAACTGGCGGGAGGGAGAGATTAACGCTTCCCCCCATTGTGGTCACATTGTTTTATTTCACTAATGATTCTGGGGAACCTGGTGGTGTGTTTTCTAACCAACATTGTATATCAGAGAAACACAGGGTGCAGTTTCCCGTACACAAGTGTTTCGGTCTATAAACGGTCTAAACTGGAGTTACTCTCTCACTCAAGCGTTATTGAAGCGCCAGGGGGGGCTTATTAATCATAGACCAGAAGTATTGCACCAGAGTATGATGGTTTTACAAGACCTGATAGATATATGGGGCTGGATCTCAGGATAGGAAGAAGCCAGCATGTGAATCATAGGAATTGTTGTCAAGGCCTCTCCAGCTGTGCTAAAACTATTTTGGCCAGGAATACACTTTAACAATGACACAGGAACACATCTCTCGATCCCGTAGCATCTCCTGTCTTTTTCTTGATTAATCTGGGGCTGCGTATTGTCAGTTCTAGCGAGGAGGAAGGACAGAACCAATGGTGACCAATTACTCAAGATCAATCATGTGTAGCCTCTCACATAGTGGTCAGTCTGGTTTTCTGACTGCACACAACGACCACTAGAGGGAGCACTGCATACAGAATCAGCGAGGAGCAAAACTATAGGTAGTGGGCGCTGGTTGGGCAGGGGACCCTGTGCCATGTCCCTACTTCTATCACCACGGATACTGTAAAAGTTATTTAGCTTATAATCTTTATTAGTGGTAAAGTTTCTTTGTAAGATGCGGAGGGAATCCTCTCTATTACTCCTATCATCTCCCCCTCTCATGTGGTTGGGAAACCTAACCTCAAGTGTTTGACTCACTTTTGTGGAATGAGTAAATTAACCCTCAAACCGCTGCCATAGTCGAGACCGACCCTCTTTACTACACAGAACCCTTAAATCTCCCATGTGTCACCCAAGATTTCCACTTTCTCAGCCGACGACTTTTCGTCTTTGTACAAGGGGTCCCCTAGAAGTGACCTGTAAGCAGCTTCCCGCTATCGGACAGACCCTCCTGTGCATGGAAATTAAAAAACACATTGCTCCGCCGGATAAGTTTGCCAAAAGCGTTAACCTGTTCCCGACCAAAAGCCCATTGTGAGAGAGGAGGGCAGACAGACGCGGTCCAGCTGGCCAGGGAAGGGTTAAAGACTGGGAACAGGCCCCTTCTCCGGGACAAGCGCTGCAGCAAGACGGTCCAAGCCAGAGCCAGGATCCTCCATAAGGAAGGTCCGGAGGAGATGGGGCCGTCCCCTTCGTGTTGGTGGAGTCGCCCCTTATCTCCGACGCCGAGAAGTATGAAGATCGGACATCTCGGAATGATTGATCCGTATTTCCCATAAATCAGGTAAATCCCAGAACCAAAACACAATGAGTGAGCAGATGGAAATTATTATTTTGGGGTTCTCTCAGGATCCACTCCGGGATTACAGATTGTGGCAGAATGTTCTGTATCGAAAATGGGGGTCCAGTGCCCCTTCCTATTATGCTGGTGTGGGGCTATTACAGATCACTTTCATTTCCTACAGCTGTTCTAAAAGAATGCTGAGCTCTGATTGTTGCCATGAGCAACTAGTATAGTCTTGTGATAACATGATGATGGTTGATGATAAGAAACAGAACAATGGGGGTCATTTACTAAGGGCCGATTCGCGTTTTCCCGACGTGTTACCTGAATATTTCCGATTTGCGCCGATTTCCCCTGAATTGCTCGGGATTTTGGTGCACGCGACGGATTTTTGGCGCATCGGCGCCGGCATGCACGTCGGAAATCAGGGGCGGTGTGCCGAAAGAAAAACCCCGGATTCGAAAAAACCGCTGATTAAAAAAAAAAATATGGTTTTGTGAAAATTGCCTTAGTTCACTCAGCCCGGCTCGTGTTATTCCAATGCGTTCCGATGCTCTTCAGCACAGCAGCGCCACCTGGTGGACGGCGGAGGAACTACCTTAATAAATCCCGGCCGGACCCGAATCCAGCGCAGGAACGCCCGCCGGATCCGATGGACAGGTTAAGTAAATCTCCCAATTTGCTGAATTATCTGCTGTTTGTAGGTTCTGACCTGCAAACCATAAAAAAGTTGGGATTTCTAGAATTGTGACATTTTGCTCCCTTAAGCCACCATGTGGGCAGGGAGGGGCCGGGCCTTGTTATCATTACTCAGCTGCACCAGGTACTGCATAGTTGTGGCCCAAAGCGGACCTGGCGTGTAATAATCTGGCAATGATATGCTACTGGAGATACACTCACCGGCCACTTTATTGGGTACACCTGTCAACTGCTCGTTAACACTTAATTTCTAATCAGCCAATCACATGGCGGCAACTCAGTGCATTAGGCATGTAGACATGTCAAGACAATCTCCTGCAGTTTCCCGAGCATCAGTATGGGGAAGAAAAGGGATTTGTGCCTGTGAACGTGGCATGGTTGTGGTGCCAGAAGGCTGGTCTGAGTATTTCAGAAATTGCTGATCTACTGGGATTTTCACCACAACCATCTTAGGGTTTACAGAGAATGGTCCGAAAAAGAAAAACATCCAGTGAGCGGCAGTTCTGTGGGCGGAAATGCCTTGTTGATGCCAGAGGTCAGAGGAGAATGGGCAGATGGTTCGAGCTGATAGAAAGGCAACAGTGACTCAAACACCACCCGTTACAACCAAGGTAGGCAGAAGAGCATCTCTGAACGCAGAGTACGTCCAACTTTGAGCAGATGGGCTACAGCAGCAGAAGACCACACCGGGTGCCACTCCTTTCAGCTAAGAACAGGAAACTGAGGCTACAATTTGCACAAGCTCATCGAAATTGGACAGTAGAAGATTGGAAAAGTTGCCTGGTCTGATGAGTCGATTTGCGCCGACATTCGGATGGTAGGGTCAGAATTGGTACAACAACATGAAAGCAGGGATCCATCGCTTGATCAGCGCTCAGGGGTGGGTCTGGAGCCATGCCTGTATCAGCGGCTCAGGCTGGTGTGGTGGTGTCATGGATCCATCCTGCCTTGTATCAGGGCCTAGGCGGTGGTGGTGGTGTCATGGATCCATCCTGCCTTGTATCAGCGGCTCAGGCTGGTGGTGGTGGTGTATGGATCCATCCTGCTTGTATCAGCGGGTCGGCTGGTGGTGGTGTGTCATGGATCCATCCTGCCTTGTATCAGCGGCTCAGTGGTGGTGGTGGTGTCATGGATCATCCTGCCTGTATCAGCGGTCAGGCTGGGGTGGTGGTGTCATGGATCCATCCTGCCTTGTATCAGCGGCTCAGGCTGGTGGTGGTGGTGCATGGATCCATCCTGCCTGTATAGAGAGGCTGGTGGTGGTGGTGTCATGGTGTCTTGGGCCCTTGCGCGCTACAAAGCCACACCTACGAGTATTGTTGCTGACCATGTCCCTCCCTTTATGACACAATGACCGTAAAATCTGATGGCTACTTTCAGCAGGATATGCGCCATTATAAAGCTGAATCATCTCAGACTGGTTTCTTGAACATGACAATGAGGTCACTGGACACAAATGGCTCCACAGTCACCAGATCTCAATCCATAGAGCATCTTTGGGATGTGGGAACGGGAGATTCGCATCATGGATGTGCAGCCGACAAATCTGCGGCAACTGTGTGATGCCATCATGTCAATATGAGAGCAAAATCTCTGAGGAGCTTCCAGCAACTTGTTGTTATCTATGCACAAAATTGAGCATTCTGAAGGCAAAGGGGGTCCAACCGTAATAGCATGGTGTACCTAATAAAGTGGCCGGTGAGTGTATATGGCGGTGGTGATGTCCTACTAGAGGTCTCTACGATCGTAATGATGTCCTACTGAAGGTCTCTGTGTTTGTGGTGATGTCCTACTAGAGGTCTTTGTGGTAGTGGGATGATCTAATGGAGGTGGTGGTGATGTCCTACTGGAGGAATCTATAGTGATGGTGATGTCCTACTGTAGGTCCCTATGGTGGTGATGATGTTCTTGAGGTTTCTGTCTTGGTAATGATGTCCTACTGTAGGTCTCTATGGTGATGGTGATGTCCTACTGTAGGTCCCTATGGTAGGGTGATGTCCTACTGTAGGTCCCTATGGTGGTGGTGATGTCCTACTGTAGGTCCCTATGGTGGTGGTGATGTCCTACTGTAGGTCCCTATGGTGATGGTGATGTCCTACTGTAGGTCTCTATGGTGATGGTGATGTCCTACTGTAGGTCCCTATGGTAGTGGTGATGTCCTACTGTAGGTCCTATGTGTGGTGATGTTACTGTAGGTCCCTATGGTGATGGTGTGATGTCTACTGGAGGTCCATGAGGTGGCCACGTAGTCTGGTAGTGGTGATGTCCTACTGGTGGTCCAGGAGGGGGTCCTACTGTAGGTCCCTATGGTAGTGGTGATGTCCTACTGTAGGTCTCTATGGTGATGGTGATGTCCTACTGTAGGTCCCTATGGTGATGGTGATGTCCTACTGTAGGTCCCTATGGTAGTGGTGATGTCCTACTGTAGGTCCCTATGGTAGTGGTGATGTCCTACTGTAGGTCCCTATGGTAGTGGTGATGTCCTACTGTAGGTCTCTATGGTAGTGGTGATGTCCTACTTAGGTCTCTATGGTGATGGGTGATGTCCTACTGTAGGTCCCTATGGTGTGGTTTTTTCTCTCTATGTCTACTGTAGGTCCCTATGGTGATGGTGATGTCCTACTGTAGGTCCCTATGGTAGTGGTGATGTCCTACTGTAGGTCCCTATGGTAGTGGTGATGTCCTACTGTAGGTCCCTATGGTAGTGGTGATGTCCTACTGTAGGTCTCTATGGTGATGGTGATGTCCTACTGTAGGTCCCTATGGTGATGGTGATGTCCTACTGTAGGTCCCTATGGTGGTGGTGATGTCCTACTGGAGGAGTCTATAGTGGTGGTGATGTCCTTTTTGAGGTTTCTGTCTTGGTAATGATGTACTACTGGAGGTCTTTACAGGAGTGATGATATCCATTGACCACAATGTTAGAGGGAACCTGTCAGTTTCTATCCCACACTAACTAAACGAATCTTGAAAACTGCTGCTTATTCCCATAAATCAGTGTTAGTAAAGTAACTAAAGTGATGGCATAAACAAAATCAGCTCAACCGGTAAAAACAAGCCCTAAACGAGCAGTCTAAAGGAATTCTCCAGGATATTCTAACCCCCTGATCATAAGTGGGATCCCCCTTTAAACAGCCTATCGTGATGACTACCAAAAAAAAAAAAACACCGAACCTCGGATGATTCCAGGAAGATTCTCACTTTTCTCGCAGTTGTTTTGCATTCTCTCCCTGAACAAAAGGCAATCGCTGTCACACGAGGAATTGTATTGTTCCCCGGTGAATGAGATTCATTCTGCAGGGAAAAGCCCTGGATCCACCGCAGACACACGGAGCCGCCGGGACGGCTCATGCTAGATTCTGCAGTTTGCAGAGTGGACTTTGCTCATCCTATGATTTTCATGAAGAATCAGTCGCAGAAAGTTTTGAGCATAGCAGGAGGGAGACGCCGTAGCAGCCAATCACATCGCAGATGTGGGGATTGTCCCTGGCGGGCAGATTCTTGTCTTTACTCAGAATACTGTTAGTCCCTATTCTCCTTTGTACAAATCTATTTATACAATTTCACTCTTGAAGCACCACTGGGGGCGCTGTGGAGTCAACTGCATACATTGTAACTAATAATAAATCTACACTAAACATAGAAAAGTAAACATTGGCCCAGTTTGTCAGTAGCAGTGTGGGGTGATCTTTGTGCGGTGGTGTACTATGTGTGGTTGTGTACTATGTTCTGGTGTACTATATGCAGGGTGTGTACTAATGCAGGTGTACATGTCAGTTTGATGTGCGGGTGCTATGTGCAGTATAATATGTGTAGGGTGTGTACTATGTGCAGGTGTACTATGTGCAGGGTATGTAGGCATGTGCAGGGGTTGTACTATGCGGCAGTGTCCTGTGTACTATGTGCAGTTGGTGTACTATGTGCAGTGTCCTGTGTATTATGTGCAGTGTCTGTGTACTATGGGGCATGTGTCTGTGTACTATGTGCGGGGGTGTGACTATGTGCAAGTGTACTATGTGCAGTGTGTAACTATGTGCAGGGGGGGTGTACATGTGCAGTGTCCTGGTATATGTGCAGTGGTGTAACTAGTGTGCAGGGGGTGTACTATGTTGCGGGTGTGTACTATGTGCAGGGGGGGGTGTGTACTATGTGCAGGTGTGTACTATGTGCGGTGTGTGTACTATGTGCAGGGGGGTGTACTATGTGCAGGGGTGATATGTGCAGGGTGTGTACTATGTGCAGGGGGTGTATATGTGCAGGGTGTTGTACTATGTGCAGGGAGTGTACTATGTGCAGTGGTGTACTATGTGCAGCATGTACATGTGCAGGGATGTACTATGGCAGGGGGGTACTATGTTGCAGCGGGGTGTACATGTGCAGGGGGGTGTGTACTATGTGCAGTGTACTATGTGCAGGGGGTGTACAATGTGCGGGTATGACGTATGTGCAGGGTGTGTACATGTGCAGGGGGTGTTACAATGTGCGGGGGGTGTGTACTATGTGCAGGGGGTGTGTACTATGTGCAGGGAGTACTATGTGCAGATGTACTATGTGCAGGGTATGTCATGTGCAGGGTGTTGACTAGGTGCCAGTGTTTGTGTACTATGTGCAGTGGGTACTATGTGCAGTGTGTACTATGTGCAGGGTATGTACTAGTGCAGGGTGTGTCTATGTGCAGGGTGTGTACATGTGCGGTGTGTACTATGTGCGGTGTGTACTATGTGCGTGTGTGTAAGTGTATGTGTACTATGTGCAGGGTGTATGCTCCCATGTGCAGTGTGTATATAGTGCGGTGTGTACTATGTGCGGTGGTACTATGTGCAGGGGTGTATGCTATGTGCAGTGGTGTACTATGTGCGGTGTGTACTATGTGTAATGTGTCTATGTGCGGGTGTAGGCTATGTGCGTGTGTACTATGTGCGGTGTTAATATGTCGGTGTACTATGCGCGGTGTGTACTATGTGCAGTGGTGTACATGTGCAGGGTACTATGTGCAGGTGTATATGGTAGGTGAGTATGGTTGTGTGTACTATTGCAGGGTGTACTACTGTGTGTGTGTACTATGTGTGGTGTGTACTATGTGCAGTGTTACTATGTGCAGGGGTACTAATGGGGGTGTGTATAATTACTGGCGAGGGTCTTCTTCTATCTGGCGCCCCTGCACTGCTCTGGAGTGTCACCAACTGTTTTTGGTGAACCTATAACATAGATGCACAATTCGGTAATAAATGTGGGTAACGGTCCAAATCGGCAAGGAACGCCCATTTATGTGCAGAATTTGCGGTGCGGCAGACACAGTGCAGCAGAACACCAAACTGCGCAAACTTTATAAACACTGCAGCAGTTCACTGGTTCTTTTCAGTGTAAAGTCAGTACACGAAAACTGGCGCAAACGCTTCAATAAATGGGGCAAAATAGAGTCTCTTGCAGAAAGTGTGTAGCACCTTGCCTTGCAGCGCTGGGGTTCTGGATACACATCCACCAGGTCAACATCTGCAGAGTTGTATGTTCTCTCCATGTTTGGTGGGATCCCCGGGTCCTCCAGTTTCCTCCCACACTCCAAAAACATACTGGTAGGAAATTAGTTTGTGAGTTCCATGGGGACAGGACCAATTTGACATGCCTTGTGAGCACTACAGAATCGTGGTGCGCTATATAAATGAGATGTTAAAGACAAGATCATAGATCACTACTAGTTGAACGTGCACTATCTAAAAAAGATTTATTACTATTATTTAGGGATCCCCACCTGGACACTGTGGTCGGTCGGTGAAGAGGACACCCGCCACCATACAGTCCTTTTAGCCCTTCACTGAGATGCAATACCCGACACAACCTATGAGCTGGAGTGGCGCTGTTTTTCAATCTCATATAATATAATCCAACAAGTGAAGCGGATGTGGGCAGCACAGATGTCCCGAGCAGTGAAATCAGCCTGGATTTATTACCCCATGGGAAGTCTCTGGCTGCAGCTTCTCCGCACCCTGCAGTCCACATGCTCAGTCCTTCCCAAGGAGGAGGGGGACACTTCTTTGATGTGGTGTCGTGTACAGTTTCAATACAGACCTCAGATGATGCAGAAATCTTCTTAAAGTATATACTGGGGTTACAGATGATGACTGATGCTGACACAAATGTACAATCATCGCCATTCCTAAGGGCAGATTCCCACTTGCGTTTTTGTCTAGTTTTTAATCGCAACAAAACGCACCTATGCGTTTTGGATGCGTTAAAAACGTGACAAAAATTCCACATGGGAACCTGCCCTTAAATGGGGCTCTTGTACCCCTGACACGTGTAGCGCTCTCGGCTTTTCCATTGACTCTATTGGATTGGTAAAGACACAACGATTGGGAGTCTGACGTAATACGGATACACGAATAGACGCCCCATTAATTTGGGGTTAAAGCGACTTCAGTTCTCATATCTTTCATGTCTATTATATATTGACATAAAGTCCACTTCCTGCTGCTTGCCAAACTTTAATTCCTACCTAATACGATAAGTATACGTACATTTCTCTTTATACTTCAGAAAGAGGTTCTGCAGCAGCAAGGGCTATTACTTGCCACAAAACTCTTTGGCGGCTTGTAATATTCTTATCATTTACCGTAGTGTGTATGTTATGACGTATTTTAATATACAGACTATCCTAATATTCTCCCCCAGTCCAGACCACCCTGACGTGTGCAGGGAGCGCAGCGCTGGCAGCAGCCAGGGAGGGGAGCGCAGTGTTGTGGCGCAGCCAGGCAGGGGGTGGAGAGCCCAGGCTGGGAGGGGAGCGCTGTGGGAGGGGGGCAGTCTCATGACTCTCCAGGCGGGCTCATTCTGGCCAGACTGACTTGTTGGAGCCCTCCACTAAGGAAAGAAGTGACGCTGCCAGGGGAAGGACGTGCTGACAACCGGGGAGCAGTATTGGAGACCCCTCTAAGAGCAGGGGGAACCCAGGGCAGGGGAAGAGCTTAGTGGGGGCTCAGCAGGGAGGAGGGAGGATCTCTTGTCTGCAAGGTGGTGGAGACACAGGATACAAGTGTGCAAGGAGCTACAGATGTAGCGAGCTGAGTCTGTACTTTAACTCTTGCCGTTCCATATGTAATGTATAGATTCCGCAGTCCTATGTAAACCCAGACAGGCGCAAACGCTGGTAACAGAGTCGGCTCTGCTACATGTATATTGTAGTCCCGGGAAGCCTCTCCCTCCTGCATGTAGTGTGTTGTTACTCTCCCCCAGCAGGTTCACATCATCTGATGTAATAATATGCTGAGTCTGATATAAATATTATTGTTATTATTATTCATTATACTGCTGATATTTTACTTACTGTTATTTACTCTTTCCATGTTATGATTTATATTATTACTTATATATTCTGAAACTTTGTATTGCTGGTGTCAGATGTAATAACTCATCGGCTCGGGGGCGTAGCTATGGGGCGCAGAGTCACACACCTGGACCCCGAGGGCCACACTGTCACTAATGAGCCGCCAGTAATAAAATGGCTTTAGTAAGGGGATCGGCCGTGTACTAATTTGCACTTGGTTTTACGTTCCGGGCGTTCACACGATGCGTTGCAATTTTTGTTGCGTTTTTGACACATCCTGGAGTGCGTGTGTTTGCGGCCTGCTGCCTCTACGTTGCGTTTTTGCCTTTGCGTTGTGTATTTGTAAAAGGACACAACTTCTAGTTGCTTTGCGTTGCGTCGCGTTTTGTGATGCGTTTTTACATTTGGTTTTGCGGGAAGCAGTTTCCCTAACTTTTTAATCACAAAGTCCAAACTTGTGTGTGCGTTTTTTTAAGGGTGCAGGAGACGATCGCTTTCATCTGATTAGGATAAAATAAAACGCATTTGCAAACTGGTCTTTTGCTGTGTCAAAAACGCTACACAAAAAAAATTCAACGCATTGTGTGAACGCGCCCTCGTTCGTTGTGTGAACGCGTCCCAGCGTTCACGTTTTTGAATGCGGTTTTTGCATTTGTTGAAAGACTCTGCCTAGTTTTTTTACTCACAATGCCATGCAGTTTAATGGTAAGAACCCGGCTAGCGTCCTAAACGCATCAAAAATGTTTCCAGAGAGAAGCTTCAGAAAACGCAGTAAAAACCGCCAGTGTGAATGCAACCCAACCCCGTGTGTCCACACCCTTGCTGTTTCCGGTACAACTTGTATCATGTCTTGTAGTTTGGGTTTTTATAAGGTGATGAGGCCTGTGCTGCATTATCTTTCTGCGGTTTTTCATAGACACGATTGGACCTTGTAGGTGGCTTCCCTGCTGCGATATGTGCGGATGTGCAGTGTGATACAGTAGGATAATATGTGTAGCGTGTAGGATTTATGACAATCAACATACATTGCAGAAAAAATCTGCACTAATTTGAAATATTGTAGAGAGCCCAGAGCCAGCAGTGGAGGGCGCAGCACAGTACAATCCAATATAATACAAAGTCTTTACACATTTCTCCAGGGACAATATGTTCAACTGGCTGCAGAGAGGACAGAGCACAGCAGTGTGGGGTACGCACCAGTACAATCCTGGAATATAATGAATACAAAGGTCTGATAACACATCCTCCTCATGGACAATACATAACACTGGCTGCAGAGAGCACGAGCACGCAGTGTGAGGTCTGATTACACTCTCTCCAGGACAATACATAACACTGGCGGCAGAGAGCACAGAGCACAGCTGTGTGAGGTATTTACACATCTCTCCGGTACAAACATAACACTGGCTGCAGAGGGCACAGGCACAGCAGGTGAGGTCTGATTACACATCTCTCCATGGACAATACATAACACTGGCGCAGAGAGGCACAATCACAGCAGGGAGGTATGATACACTCTCCCGGGACAGTACATAACACTGGCTGCAGAGAGCACAGACACAGCAGTGTGAGGACCACCACCAGTACAATCCCAGAGTATATATGGAACCAAAGGTCTGATAACACATCTCTCCAGGGACAGTACATAACACTGGCTGCAGAGATCACAGCAGGTGAGTCTGATTACACATCTCTCCAGGGACAATACATAACACTGGCTGCAGAGAGCACAGAGCACAGCAGTGTGAGGTCTGATTACACATCTCTCCAGGGACAATAAATAACACTGGCTGCAGAGAGCACAGAGCACAGCAGTGTGAGGTTGATTACACATCTCTCCAGGGACATACATAACACTGGCTGCAGAGAGCACAGAGCACAGCAGTGTGAGGTATGATTTACACATCTCTCCAGGGACAATACATAACACTGGCTGCAGAGAGCACAGAGCACAGCATGTGAGGACCACCACCAGTACAATCCCAGAGTATATATGGAACACAAGGTCTGATAACACATCTCTCCAGGGACAGTACATAACCTGGCTGCAGAGAGCACAGCAGTGTGAGGTCTGATTACACATCTCTCCAGGGACAATACATAACACTGGCTGCAGAGAGCACAGAGACAGCAAGGTGAGGTCTGATGAACATCTCTCCAGGGACAATAATAACATGGGCTGCAGAGAGCACAGAGCCACAGCAGTGTGAGGTCTGATTACACATCTCTCCAGGGACATCATAACACTGGCTGCAGAGAGCACAGAGACACAGCAGTGTGAGTCTGATTACATATCTCTCCAGGACAATACAGAACACTGGCTGCAGAAGAGCACAGAGCACAGCAGTGTGGGTATGATACACATCTCTCCAGGGACAATACATAACACTGGCTGCAGAGAGCACAGAGCACCAGCAGTGTGAGGTCTGATTACACATCTCTCCAGGTGACATACATAACACTGGCTGACAGAGAGTCACAGAGCAAGCAGTGTGAGGTCTGATTACACATCTCTCCAGGGACAATACATAACACTGGCTGCCAGAGAGCACAGAGCACAGCAGTGTGAGGTCTGATTCACATTCTCCAGGACAATACATAACACTGGCTGCAGAGAGCACAGAGCACAGCAGTGTGAGGTCTGATTACACATCTCTCAGGGACAATACGTAACACTGGCTGCAGAGAGCACAGCGCACAGCAGTGTGAGGTCTGATTACACTCTCTCCAGGGACAATACATAACACTGGCTGCAGGAGCACAGAGCACAGCAGTGTGAGGCTGATACAATCTCTCCAGGGACAATCCATAACACTGGCTGCAGAGTAGGACAGAGCACAGCAGTGTGAGGTCTAATTACACATCTCTCCAGGGACATTACATAACACTGGCTGCAGAGAGCACAGAGCACAGCAGTGTGAGGTCTGATTACAATCTCTCCAGGGACAATACATAACACTGGCTGCAGAGAGCCACGAGCAGCACGTGTTGAGGTCTGATACACACCTCAGGGACAATACATAACACTGGCTGCAGAGAGACAGAGACAGCAGTGTGAGGTCTGATTACCACATTCTCTTCTCCAGGGACATACACTACACTGTCTGCATGAGAAGCACAGAGCCCGTCAGTGTGAGGTCTGATACCCATCTCTCCAGGGACAATACATAACACTGGCTGCAGAGAGCACAAAGCACAGCAGTGTGAGGTCTGATTACCAATCTCTCCATGGACACATACTAACCCTGGCTGCAGAGAGGACAGGCACAGCAGTGTTGGGTGAGGTTGATTACACTCTCCTCCGGGACATTACATAAACACTGGTGTAGAGAGTACAGAGCACACGCAGTGTGAGGTCTGATTACACACTCTCCAGGGGACCATACATAACACTGGCTGCAGAGAGCAGCAGAGCAACAGCAGGGTGAGGTCTGATCACACATCTACACGGGACAATACTAAACTGGCTGCAAGAGCAACAGAGCACGCGTGTGAGGTCTGATTACATCACATTCTCCAGGGACAATAGATAGCACTGGCTTGCAGTCCACCACTTTTTGAATAGGCTCTTCATCTTGTGGCCGGTCCTGCAGTTTTGTTTTTTATGAGCATAAGCTCGGCCTGAGTCGCTTGTCTTCTATCACAGATGACTATTGCCGGCCTCCACAAAACAGGGAGAGAAGTTGTAGACCTGAAATACACAAAAAATGTAAACATACCACTGTGTCCGAAACCGTCGGCCCGGACCGATCCTGCAGGATTCCGCGCAGCTCTGACACTTTAGGCTCTCCAGATTGTTTATAACTGAAATTCCGTACCTGACGTGTCAGTAATGTGTGCAGTAGTGTATATACATATATATACAGTGGTATCACAGAGACCTGTCACGTTATTCCCCAGGAGGAATGTAATAATATAATAATAATATGGCGGCTACTGTAATCACTCCAGGGATAAGGAGACATCAAGCTATGTGACTGGTGCAGTAGGGGCAAGTGTGGAACCAGAAGCCCCTTGTATCAGAATTTCTCAAATGCTTGAAGGAGTCTCTATAACTCTCCAAAGGGATTGCTAAGTTTTTAGTCTATAATATGGTATGAGGGGGGTTCTGCGGATCACATGAATAGGGTCCTGTCTACTAAGTGGATGGAGTGATAGTTGTCCTGCCACCTAATCCATTCATTACTATGGGAGTGTGGGACTGCTGATCCCTGCGCTCAGGTACCATCCTGCACTCTCCAATATTAAAATTATCTTGTGAGTGCAGAGATACCCAATCGCTGTGCCTTGCAATCACAACATCAGTACTGGTAGACTGCTCGTCCTGCCTCCCCTCCCTGTACTGAGAATCAAAGACTCCCCCAGGGGGTCCTGGTTGTCTTGATGTTCATCTCTGAGCAGTCAACCTCGTCGTCCTGTGCAAGGCAATAACACATAAACTTGTTAAAACCCGCTAAGATGCAAGGAACTTTTTAGACCCCAACACCTTCCTCCCTCCCTTTTCCATATATCCACCTATCCTTCCAACCAGCTCTAACCTTAAAGGATATCCTAATCGGAGTATGTGGACTTTAAGGGTTTTTCCAGAAAAGGTTCGGATATAAAACAACAGATAACTCACACATAGATAGTTGCATCACAATGAGAACATGCTGCCTTTAACCAAAATTAGCAGGATTTTTTTAGACTAAGAAATATACTCGGTATAAGCCTAGTTTTTCAGCACAAAAAAAATGTGCTGAAAACCCAACTCCGGCTTTATCCAGTAAAAAAAAATATATCATAAAACTCAACCTTTCCAGCTTCCCCAGGCTGGCTATATACTGGGGCAGAGGGCTGGCTAGTACTGGGGGCGCGTATTGGGCAGGGGCTGGCTATATACTGGGGCAGGGGGCTTGGCTTCTCGGTAGCTCATTTTCCTGGCTATATTACTCGGGCAGGGGGCGGGCTATTACTGGGCAGGGGGCTGGCTATTACTGGGGCAGGGGCTGGCTAATATACTGGCAGGGATGGTACTATATGGGGCCAGGGGCTGGCATATACTGGGCAGCTGCTGGTATATATTATGGGGCAGGGTCGGCAGCATATACTGGGGGCGGGGGCTTTTTTGGGCGATATTTTGTTTTTGATAATTTATTGTCTTTGGTGGCAATGAGCAGGGTCCGGCAGCTATATACTGCAGGAAGCTGAGGACCAATGCATTCCCACCCTCGACTTATACTCGAGTTCATATATTTCCCAGTTTGGTGGTAAAATTCGGGCCTCAGCGTTATACTGGGTGGCTTATTACTCGAGTATATCGTAAGTTAAGATTTCAAGGGAAATTTTCATGCAAATTTATTGCTGATGAAGATGGCCCCCATATATTGCATAGCCGCAATCTTCGTAGCGCTGCACAAGCTGGGCAGGTAGCAGGTGAATAAGACACCCACTGAGGAGGATTTACAGGAGTGTTGGTGAAGCCGGGATTATCATCCCCCGGGGGGGATTCTGTGCGTTCGATCTCCTCCCTCTCTTGTAGAAGTGCTCCCCCTCCTCATGGCGCCGCGTGGCACATCTACTACGTCCGTTACTAAATAGGCCGATCCATCTGTGGATAAGTCTCATCCCGGCCCGAGCTCCAGCTGAGAACATAGGGAGAAAGTGTCTCTCTCACCTCGGAGGATGTGTCCCCCCCTAAAATGGGAACATGAATACATAAGGGCACCTGTCACCAGGAAGTCATTTTTGGGAAACATGTGACCTTTTCAAATATCTGAATAACTCCCCACACTCGGGATTGGCTGTAGAGGAGCAGGGGGCGTCGCTAAGCTAAGTGATGGGTGTTTTCATATATTTGAAAAGGTCACATGGAGGAGCTGTTCCCCAAGGGTGGGGGGGGGACTGCTCCTTTCCAGCCCCTCCTATTGGGCAACTGCCTAGTCACACAGCAGATGCTAATGAAAGGTACAATATAACATATCTTTTTTTCTGTAGAACCAATTTTTTATACAAAAACACTTTGGCAGTGTATGTACTATGCTCTGTGGGGACTGGGGGAGTGCTAAAAATGGCTCTCCTGGTGACAGGTTCCCTTTAAGTTGAATTTGTATGCAAGTCGAAACTGTATATTATATAATTGTAGATCCAGACAAAAAATCTTTTTTCCCCCGGTGACAATTATAATTGGACCAAGAATTATCAATAAAGCTTCATAACAGACACTTTACAGCTGGACATTGCAGCCTGGGACTATAGTAACATCCAGAGAGGTCACAGAGGGCAGAGGGGTCTGTCTGTAACTAGGGGTCGTCTGTAAGTCGGGTGCCCTTAAATAGGGGACCGCTTGTAATGCAGAATTTTCCTGGAGAGGTTTTTTGCACACTCAAGTGTGTAAAGGAATAAGTCCTTCCACTGATGCATCTATTATGTGCCACGTAATACAATATTTGTGTTTGCAGGTCAGGTCTCCAACATGGCGACTGTACCTCAGATGCTGTTCACCATATTCCGCATCACACTGGTTGATGATTATAACTTTGGAGACATGTACAATGTTGATCCCGTCATGGCCTATATACTATGTGGAACCTTCTTGGGTGTCTCCTCCATCCTCTGTATCAATCTCCTCATTGCTCTGCTTGCTGATACGTTTCAAAGGTACTGTATGCATAATACTCCCGTATCGTTTTAGGAAACCCTCTGTCTGTGCATCTTAGAATCAGTCCCTATAAATATTTAGTTTTCTGTTATAGGGTTTACGATAATGCAACAGCAAACGCAGTCATGCAGCAAGCAACTATGCTGCTACAGATAGAGGAAGACCTCAGCAAAAAGAATAAATCCAAGTTCAATGAGTACATGAAGACCACCTGCGCCCCTCTGTCCCTCTTCTATGACGACGACCTTACAATCGAACAAGATGAAGATCTGAAGAAAGTCACCATGCATATTAAGGTACACTTCTGCACTCATCCAGTCTTGTCAAAGTTTTTGATTTAGGTCTTGTTCTGTCAATGCGCCTGGATTGCATTTTGAAACTCATGCGTCTACAAAATGCAAGCGTTGTGGGGAAAATGCATGTTTTACCTGATGCGCTTAAAAAAATTTTCAGAACCCATTCCAAGCGCAACATGTGAACACAGCCTTAGGCCAGCCACACGCTGCACAATATTTCCTAATGGAAATTCAGCATCAGCTAATCTGCATCTGTTTTGAGTTGCTATGAAGGTGGATAGGGGGTCAAAAAATGCCCATCTGCAAACAGGCAGCCCCCGGGTTTCGTACAAGATAGGGTCTGTAGGTTTGTTCTTAAGTTGAATCTGTATGTAAGTCGGAACCGTATACTTTATCATTGTAGCTCCAGACAAATTTTTTTGGTCCCTGTGACAATTGGATTTTAAAAATGTTGGATTGTCATAGAACCCAGGATTAACAATAAAGATTAATACCAGTGATAACTGTTACAGCTGATTATTGTAGCCTATAAGGCTAAAGTACAGAAAATTACCAACATCCAGAGGTCCGTTTGTAACTAGGGGTCATCTGTAAGTTCGGGTGTTCTTAATTAGGGGACCGCCTGTATAGTATATAAAAAGCTACAGTTTATGCCTTTCATTTTACTTAAGAATAGAGACCAGTAGAGCCAGTTCAGGTTCGGCGCTGCGGGTCCGCTCATCTCTACTCAAGAATGTACAATATTTCAATACAAAGTTGTTTTTGCCACAGCCATTTGCTGGACATTCACATTTGGGCCCTGTGACCTTGCACATGAGCCACTGTCCGCAGGTTAGGTTTCCTGGGATTGTGCTTGTTCTGATTCTGAATCTTCTTTAGGACCACCATCACCATGTGTCTTCTTCCAGCTACATGTCCTTCAAATGGAGATTGCCACATCTTTTTTTTTTTAAACTTTGTTTATTGATTTTACATTTTACAATGCAAATATAAGTACATCAATGAGCATTCAAGTATCAATGATCAAAATGAGTTTGCCACATCTTATAATTGTTACTTTTGCATTGTCCCATCCATCTTGGTCCTCTAGCAGTTCCATCCTGCAGCTACCCCTAAGCCTTCCTGCGCTAGAACATGCACCTTTCACAGGGAGCAAACGACGATCCGTTAATACAGCTCCTATGTCATCGCCGGGTGAGCTCCACTCACATATAGAAATAACAATGGCTATAGAAAATGACTGCCCGAGTTGCAAGCATGGGTGAGAATAGCACCTGCTCCATAATGTGCAGTATAAACTGTGGTCTTGTCTGTGAGCCCATAAGATATGGTGCAAGCTGTTGAAACAAATAAAGCATGTTTGCATGTATTTAGGCTAACACAGTGCACCTCAGTAATAGTGCTTTACAGAGGGCTCCCCTGATATACTAGTGACACAAAAAAAACTGCACCCTAGTGTAGCGTGCTGTAAAATGACACCTATCCTGGTCCACAATGTGTAAAATTTAACTTATTGTGATCCCTACCCTATATAATGCCCCCCAATGTGGGTCCCACACCCTCAGTATGTTGCCCTGATTGTAGCCCTCACCCTTAAAAATAGCCCACACACTTTATGATAAGCCCCTTATCATTGCTCCTTCACCTCTTACTGCAGCTCTGACATCTAAGAAAGACCATTATTGTGTCCCCCACACATATTATGACTCCCATTATGGCCCCCACTCTGTATATATATATATATAATTCCTATCCCCCTTCCATGTAGTGACAGAGTTTGTATGGTGGAGCAGGGAGCCGGCAGCTCCACTTTATCTGTGTCATGAAGTTGCAGATTGAGTAGAATTTAGGCCACACAGTATAATTGTCCCATTGACTCAGGAACATCTGGGGCCTAGGCCAAAAGAGTCTTATGTCCTGTATTCTTGTAAATTGTGCCGGGTCACTTCTCACCTCTCATAAATCTTGTCTTATATGACACCAAATGTGATTGTAAAGTATTTCCCAATTTTCTTATCACTTGGAGTTGCTCTTGTCATGTGTTGTATGAGCCGCCACACAGGATGAATAAAATGAGTGAGACCAAAGTTTTCATTTAGCACGAGGGAGATGGGTTGTACGGGAAGATGAAAGCATTCGACACGCAGCGAATCTGGGAAACAACATGGTGAAATCTCTGCTGATTGTGTACGCCGTGGAGATTATTTAAATCACACTTCAAAGAGACTTTAATTAACTTCTGATCATGAGCCAAACCATGGGTGACATGATTTTCTTACCCCATTTGTGCTGGTGCAGTGTAATCCTATAATGTATGTGATATGTGGATTCCCAGCGAGTGAAGAACTGCATGACCCAGCATTTATTTACCATATAACCAAAGACCTAGAGCAAATGTCTTACTCCCCTAAATATAGACTTCAGGGGGATACAATTAAAGGGGTTGTCCCGTGCTGCGGTCCTTGTTTACAGGGCCATGGCAGCTCAGCTCCAGTTTCAATGATTCCAATGTTTCCCCAATTGACACTTTATTAAAAGGGTTGTCCGACTCTTAAAAAACTAGCAGGCGGGCTGGGGAGGTAAGTTTTTTTAAAAAGAAAGCTGTACTCACCTCCATACACCTCATACATCGGCGCCGGGGAGAGGAGGAGGGGGAGAGCGCCGCTCGCCCCTGCCCCTCTCCATAGAGTAACAAAGGGCACGGTGCTGAATTCCGTTGAAAGATAGGACATGTCCTATCTTACTCCCGGCTACGGAACGGTATGGTGCCGCATGTGTGCTGCACTGTACCGCTCCCGTACGGCGCCGTGAGGCTATTGCGGTGTATGGGGAACGTATATACGGCGTATATATGTCGGCCTTATATACGTCCCCAATACTTGTGTGTGTGAATGTAGCGTTAAGCATATGATAACTCAATCCATGTCCTTCTGTGTTGATCCTGGAAAAAGAACATCTACATCAGAAGAGGGCAAATACTTTTTAACTGTTCAATTTAATTTCTTTTCCCAGGTTAGCCACACAGGCATCAGGTGAACTTCAGCTTATCTCACTTATGTCACCAGGTCAATGTTAGGTCTAGTTGTAACACAGCAGTACATGTATGTGTTTTCTTCCTGTGGGTCCCGTCACATTACCAGCGCAGGTTTACTTTTGTCTCTACCAGCAGCAAGCAAAGATTTAGAACTGTCGATTCAGTTCAACCATGAGGTGAAAGAAGATGAGAGATCTTTATGTTTAGTTATGAGCATATGAAAACTTCAGTGCACTATGGGCGTGGTCATGAAGTTCGGGGTGCACTTCCACCTCCCTCTCAGTGTTTGACAGTGCCTTATACACCCCTAACTGAGCAAGTGACATTCACACAGTGTCCATGCACAGATTGTTAGGATGGAATATAATGTAAAGTTTTCCTCCTTCAAGCGATTTGGAAGTTACAATCCGGGAACATAATTAATTTCTTTTATGCGCTAATTAAGATTCACAAGCCGGGCCCTTTCCCACTTTATCTCTAAATCACACTTGATTTTTGCTGCTCAGTTTTGTTCTCTCATTCACAATTTGCCAATTAATTTCTGATGTAATCATTAAAATAGGCCTTGGCTTGGAGCAGGGAGCGGCCGATAATTAACAGCCCTGCAAACTAAGCAAGTAATGTCACTAATAGTAATCTACACTGATTTCTATATGGCCGCACTCAACAGGGACAGAACTGATCGGTACCCGCAGAATGTACAGATATAATATAACCATGTGCATGAGGACCTGGAAAGGGAACCTGTCAGCAGACATTGACCGCGTAAACCACTACCAGTATGTTGTGAAGCAGGTAAACACCTACCAGATCATGTTTCTTAGAGGCTGTGTTTACACATTGTAGTTTGAAATGATATTCAAGAAGTGAGAGAGCCCGTATATATGGTTCCATTTATCGGGGTTGAGCACAATGCGGCACATTTACTAACCCGGTCCGGAGGATTTCCTGAATGCACAATTCACTGTGCCGCGACTCAATAAGATCGTACGCCCGATTTCCTGAATGTGTTGCTTCCCCAAGGTCACCATCTTCCTACCGGTGCATGTAAGTGCATTGTATGCGACACAATTTTCAAGTTAAATCCCGCAGTTTGTCCGAATTAGTTGGATCGTCCGAGCCCCCCCCCCCATTTGTGTCGCATGAAAGCCAGCGCAGCCGCACCACAATAGGATCGCGTGCGCCAAAATCCCCCTCTAAATGCCTGTCCCAGCAGCGCAAATCCGAAAACATCGGAATATCCGACTAAAGTGCGTTCCGCGGTACCCTTAGTAAATAAGCCCCAATGTGTTTTCATGTAAACAGGACAAAACAAAGTTGAGTTGATGTCACATTTATATATTCCTGCCTTTAAAGCAATAGTGTCAAAAAGAGTAACTAAACCTTGGATGCAAATTTTATTTGTATGTCAGAAATGAATAGAACAAGTGATAATAATAAGCATTGTAATTTATTACTTTAAGTAAACCAGCTTCCCTAGGCTCTTGTTCTGCTTCTTTCTCCTGCGGGTAGCAATGTATCTGTAAGCCTTTAGATTTCAGTCTCCCTCAGACAAAAAAGTTAGTTAATGAAAAACTCGTGGGCTCACCCGTGCCTTTCGTCCCCCGCCAGCGCGACGCACGCACAACTTACGGGTCCCGGCTCCTGCTCCCTCCTCTTCAGTCCCACCAGCTGCTCCATCCTCCTTGGCTGTGTGTGCCCGTTCCCGACTCCTAGGGTGCGCGCACGCGGGCTTCAGCAGATTTAAAGGGCCAGCTCGCCACTAATTGACGCTGGCCATTTTCAGGTATACTATATAACCCTGCCTCTTCCTGTGGCCCCTGTCGGATCTGTTTGCCTAGAGCCCTAGAGAAAGCTGTGTTTATGCCTGTTGTGACACTGGTTCCGTTTCTGACTTCGCTCCTTTGCCGCCTGCCCTGACTTGTTGCTACGTCTCCAACTCCGATCCTGTGCTGCCCGTCCTGACCTTCTGCCTGTCTCCGGTTACTAGTTTGCTTGCCTTTTCTGTACCTCATCTTGGTTGCCACTGTGGAATCAACTGGTGGTACCACGCCGCAGCAAGTCCAACCCGCTTTGTGGAGGGCTCTGATGAAAACCCGGTGCCACTTCGAAGAACACATAAACATATTTCTATAATACAGGCAGTCGCAGACTTAAGAACACCCAACCTACAGACAACCCCTAGTTACCAACGGCTCTCTGGATGTTGGTAAACTACTGTACCTTAGTCTCAGGCTACAACGATCAGCTGTGAGATTTATCAAAGTTGTGTGCATTTAAGATTTATTGTTAATTCTGGTTCTTATGACGACCCAAAAGTTTAAAAATCCATTTGTCAAAGAGACCGAAAGAATTTTGTCTGGAGTTACAATGATAAAATATACAGTTCTGACTTGCATAGAAATTTGACTTCTGAACAAGCCTACAGAACCTTGTACGTAACCCGGGGACTGCCTGGTTGTCTATTACAAAGTTTATAGCTATTATCTGCTCTCTCTTCATTTATAACATTTTGTTGCAGGTTTAGTTACCCTTTAAACCTACAGTATCTGTAGTTTACAGAATGTAGTTGTGCTTGGAGCATTCTGTAAGTTCTTAGAACATGATGCTGTAAGTTGTTCCAGCTCCATGGCTGCTCCGTAGTGCGAGTCCGGTATTGTCATTTTTCACGGTTTAGCAAATGAATTTGATCCGCTTAGCACATATGTTCCCATCGAGGTTCCTAAATGACATTGCTTTATTTCTATTAGGAAGTTATCTAGTGACTGTGAATATCTGTGTTGTGCCCAGAACGGAGGCTCTGTCTCGCACCCCCTTAGGCGTTTAAGTCTTAATACTATGAAATATTCTTCTTCATCATGTCTCTGTGATGCTCTGGTGGGAATGTCCTACTGAAAAATGCATGAGGCTTCTTTCCGTCTCACTAATGTATTCAGAATTTTCTCGAGTGCCCGGTCACCGCAACAACCTACTTTCTTCTTTTTTTTTCTCCTACAGGATGAATTAGGGGAACTGGTGCAGATTGTGAAAGAAGAGAAAATAAAGAGCGAGTTGTCGGGCATCCAGCAGAAAAAGAGGAGTAGCCATGGTAACACGAAATCCATTTCCAAACTGCATCCGACCAATGGCCTGCAGAGGTACGTCACTTTCTACCACCCCTCGTGATGAGCGCGGCTCTGGGGAGGAATTTCTCCACAGCATGAAGTTTTAATGCAAAGAAAATGACTTGTTTCCTGCAGTGAAGCTCAGAATAATTGTAAGACACAAAGCAGAAGATTTCTAATCCTTAAATATATAATCCAACCAACCGCATCTGTAAAGATGAGTCGCTTCAAAGTACAATGCAGACGTATCACAGAGAAGAGCTTAAAGATGGAGAGGAGTCTGCAAATGCACACACACTCACATTCATCAATCTATCCTGTACATATCTATCTATCTCATGTCTATCTATCTATTTATCTCATATCTATCTATCTCATATCTATCAATCATATACATATCTACCTATCTCATATCTATCTATCTATCTATCTCATATCTATCTATCTATCTATCTATCTATCTAGGTCTACCCTATACACATCTACCTATCTCATATCTATCTATCTAGGTCTACCCTATACACATCTACCTATCTCATATCTATCTATCTCATATCTATATATCTATCTCATATCTATCTATCTATCTATCTATCTATCTATCTATCTATCTATCTATCCATCTCATATCTATCTATCTATCTATCTATCTATCTCATATGGAGCAAAATCTCTGAGGAGCTTCCAGCACCTTGTTGAATCTATGCCACGAAGAATTGAGGCAGTTCTGAAGGCAAAAGGGGGTCCAAGCCGTTACTAGCATGGTGTAGCAGTGGCCAGTGAGTGTATATAGCTGGATGAGAGTCTGTTTGCAACTGTGCAACTTTGTCCACAGTCCATGGCATAGTACAAAGTCGTGAGGCAGAAGCCTGGTCGGGGACAGGCAGAAGGTCGAGACAAGCAGCACAGGATCACAGTTGGGGACATGTTTCTGCCAATGGAGGTCAGAGCTTAGGGTCAGTGTTTTTCTTTGTTTATGCCACAATAGGCAACATGAGGGAGGAGAAATGTGGTTTGAACTGCTGGTAGTAGTTAGTGAAGCCCAGGAATCTCTGTATATCTCAAAGTCCTACTGGGCGAGGCCAGTTGAGAATCGCACACAACTTGGTTGGATTCATCTGAAGACCCTTGTCAAAATGATATACCAGATGAATGGAAGACTCTTCTGGGGGAACTGGCACTTCTCAAATTTGGCATATAGGCGATTGGCCCTTAAACACTTGTCGTACGCGGGCCTGATTGGAATTCCAGGTCAGTAGAGAACACCAGGATATCGTCCAAGTAAACCACGACACAGGAATATAACAAGTCCCTGAAAAAGTGGCAAATTCTTGAAATTCCAAAAGGCATGACCATACACTCGAAGTGCCCATCTCGAGTGTTGAAGGCAGTCTTCCATTCATCCCCTTCACGGATGCGGATGAGATTATATACCAACTTAGTGAAGACCTTAGCTCAGCGGAGGCTATCAAAAAGTTCAGTGATCAAGAGTAGTGGGTAACTTTATTATGCCCACGATAGTCTATGTAGGGGCGGAGAGTACCATCTGTCTTGGCCACAAAAAAGATCCCAGCCTCCAGCAGGAGAAGAAGACTTGTGGATGAACCTTTTCTGCAGATTCTCCTTGATATAGGCTGACATAGCCGTGGTCTCGGGTACGGACAATGGGTATACCCGACCTCGTGGTGGAGAGCTGGCCAGCAGCAGCTCTATAGGACAGTCATAAGGACGGTGTGGTGGCAGAATCTCTGCTTGTTTCTCTAAGACGACGTTGGCAAAGTCTGTATAAGCAGTGGGAAGACCCACCAGAGGCTTGGAGGATCCCAAAACAGACATGAAGGACACCGGCCGAAGAATCCAGAGACAGCAAGATTGGCATCAGAAAGAATCTCATCAGTCTGCGAGTTGAGCACTGTAGCTTGTTGATGCAACCACAGGAGACCCAACAGAACAGCAGACGTAGATTGGGGAAGCACATAAAATGACAGTCTCTACTTGTGCATTGCACCAACTTGCAGAGTCAGAAGCTTGGTGGATAAAAGCTTGCTGGATCGCTGAGGACCTGCCCACTGATGGAGGAGATAGCCAGCAGCTTCTCTAGGTGGATCACAGGAAGATGATACTGGGTGACTATGGCAGCATCCACGAAATTTCCTGCAGAACTAGAATTCAACTAGAATTTTGACTTGACCATACATATCTATCTATCTATCTCCTATCTATCTCATATCTATCCATGTATCTATCTAATATCTATCTCATATCTATCTATCTATCTATCTCATATCTATCTATCTATCTATCTATCTATCTATCTATCTATCTATTTATCTATCTCATATCTATCTGTCTATAGAAAGTGAAGAGGCAACACTCCAGGTTGTGTTGAAAGGGGTGAACCTTTATTCCATCAAAAGCATGCTTGAGAAAGGTGTAGATTGACACCGAAACGTCGCTTTTGATGCAATAAAGGT
Organism: Engystomops pustulosus; assembly: GCA_019512145.1. Taxonomy (NCBI): domain Eukaryota; kingdom Metazoa; phylum Chordata; class Amphibia; order Anura; family Leptodactylidae; genus Engystomops; species Engystomops pustulosus. The sequence goes on from CM033645.1 coordinate 702,393, forward strand.
TCACCCCTTTCAACCTCTTCACTCTATATTTTGGATCCGTGTCAAGGGATCATCGGCTACTGCACCCATTGTTAGCTGTGCTGCTCTATCTATCTATCTGTCCAGGAAGAAAGGCAGCACTCCAATTTTCAGTATCAAAGATGAGGGTTATCTCAAGTGTGGCAACATTTCGGTGTGAATACACCTTTGTCAAGCCCCAACAAACTTACATCCCACTGAAATCTATAGAACAGTGCTAGCGCCACCCTCCTCCAAAATTAATAAATGCCCCTCAACATGTCTATGGCACAGGATGTGGGAAATGTTTCACCATAACATTTATCTATAAAAAAATGGTTGTATTTTTCCATGCTGTATGCATTTGTGGGCGCTAACACGAGCATGAACTATTTTTACCCTCGTATTCTTCTTGAAATGGCACAGCTCTGAAAGGTCACCAGGTTTCCTATGAGAGATGAAGCCTGAGCTTCTAAGATCCTTTTTTGCTTTGTTCCCTTCGCAGGACGAGCCTCCATACTTCAAGTTCAGACAGTTCACAGGCATTAATGATGCTGATAACAAATCAGCAGGAACAGAGCGCGGCTTTGGAGAATATGAACCAGAGGCTTCAGTCTCTAGAAAGGATGATTCGTCACAGCTTGCTGGCTAATGCTCCTCCAGGTAACAGGATTAGGGGTGAAGAAGGCGTCCTGTCTGTTTCATCAAGTCATGGCAATCCCAGTGTTTAACATTCACCCATAATATTTTATACAACTTATTATCAACCTATTATCTAAAATATTTGTTTATTCACTTATGATACTACTAGGGAGCAAATTTTCATAAGGGGGAGAACCCATTTTTATCTGTGCAATAGGTCCCACTCTTCTTACAAATAGTTCTACAACTAGTTTTCTGTCGGTCTTCGCACGTTCTTTTAGGTGTCAACTGCTTGCACAGGTATTTAAGAAGTGTCTGCACCACATTTGTGTTGCACGTGACCCTTTTGTGGCACAGCTGCGCTGGCCTCCATGCGACACAAATTAGGGGGCGTTCCAGTGCTCAGTCGGATCGTGCGCCTGATTTAAAGGAAACCTACCATTTGATTTGATGCACTATGTACCTTGAGAATGCTGTAGCTACACTGATGCAGGATCATATCTTGGTTAATCCCTGAGCTGAGTGGTTTTGCTGATAAAACAGATATAACATTATGATAATTAAGCTCTGTGGCTTCTATGGCTGCTTCAGTGCTTGGTTCTGCGCTTCTCCTAGCCTGTGAGTTTTTCTCTGCAGGAGAGAATGATGCAATCAATGTTCTCCCTGCCAGACAGAATAATCAGTTCCTGCACCATCCCCCAGCTGCTCTGTATGAGTGATCCAGCTCAGGTTGATTAGCCATGCTGGACTAACCTGCATTTGTAATTACAAGCTCAGTGTTGATCCAGACAGCAATTCTAATCCCGCTTTCCCAAGGTCCTGAATGTTTTAATTGTTTTTCAGCAAAACCACTCAGCTCAGGGATTAACCAAGATATGATTCTGCATCAGTGTCAGTGTAGCTTCCGCATTCTCAAGGTATGTTTGCTTCATAATGTATCAAATCAAATGGTAGGTTTCCTTTAACAAGCAAAGTCTGTCGCACGCACTGTGTTAAAAGTGCACCACAAAAAAGTTAGAGAACTCTGTCGAGCCAGTGCAGGGAAGCGACAGATTCATCATTGCTGGCCCACTTTCTTAATGAATGTGTCGCACCAAACATTATACATGGGAAGAGCAGTTTTAGTGCAGTTTCCCACATTCTTAGAAAATGTGCCCCATAGTTGCGTAGAATTAGCACCATGGCGTAGGAGTATGCACATACTATAACTTCAGCACTCATAAGTATACAATGAGAATAATAACGTAAGGGTGAAGCGCAGGAGCTTGGGGAAGATTTATAGTTTTCAGCGGAAGAAATTCTGCTAATCCAACTTTAAAGCTTTTTAAAGAAGGAAGCGATCCGTTCTAACACAATGGCGTGAAATCAAAGATGACTCAGTGAAAACTAGGAAATCAATTGTGTCAAACGCTGACGAGATCTGAGAGAATAAAGAATTAATATTGAACGTTCACGGAGCCACTGAAAAAGCATCAATGTCATAAAAGTGAACATTTCCAGCCAAGTTATTTCTATGTTATATTCATTGTCTGTTTATATGAAATGAGGACAGGAGTCTAAGGAGGCGGCAGGTATCTATAGGTGGTCCAGGGAAATATACCAGGCAGTCCCCAGGTTACATATAAGATAGGTTCTGTAGGTTTGTTCTTAAGTTGAATCTGTATGTAAGTCGGAACCGTATACTTTATTATTGTAACCCCAGTCAAAAATTTTTTGGTCTTTATGACAATTGGATTTTAAAAATGTTGGGTTGTCATAAGAACCAGGATAAACAATAAATCTTAATTACAGGCACCATAAGCTGTTGTAGCCCAGGGCTAAAGTACAGTAACTTACCAACATCCAGAGGTCTGTTTGTAACTAGGGGTTGTATGTCAGTCAGGTGTTCTTAAGTAGGGGACCGCCTGTATATTGAGTATACACAGACAATACACACATGTAATATACACATATATACACATTACATATACACTTTAAGCACATAGATATATAAATATATTACAAAGTAATTTAGCAAGATAATAAAGCAACTTCTGCAGATTTTTCTGCTACTTATGTCAAATGGAACAGACCAAGGCTACATTCACACCACGTTTATTGTGGTTTCATTGACATCCATTGTAGTTTCGTATAGCGGAGGACCCATGGTGTCCTGTTCCTGCCCTGAAAGAGGGAGAAGGAGTGATTATGTTCAGGGTATTACCCCAGTGATGTTACTGTCCTTATATGGACTGCAACATAACTGTGGTCCTGTTTGAGTATACTGTCAGTGGAGGGCAGGAAGGGGTGCACAGCGTTGAATTCATCCCCCATTGCCTGCGACAGTCTCCCCTGAACGTATTTATCACTAAGCAAGATGGAAAGACATAACTTGCTGCATCTTTCCATCCTGTGTTTACTGCTGAATGATTATTTACTAAGGGTCCCACGGAATGCACTATCGTCGGACTTTGGAAATTTTCGGGATTTCACAAGAAGGTGAACTCCGGCGGACCTTATCAACACATGCAGGAAATCAGACGCACGATCTAAGTGAATCGCGGCACAATGCATTCCAGTCGGACATTCCGGATCAGGGAATGCGCCAGGGACTGGTAATTAATTGTGCCCCATACTGTGCAGATGGAGGCAAAAAGGATGCCCTACCTGCCAGTATATGTCTGTAGGTACATTCAGCCTATACGCCAGGAGCTGTCCTGGCATATGCATGTGAATGTAGCTGTAAAGGAAACTCCTAAACATATTTACTACAGAAAGTTCCATTTTACAAAATCTCATTGGAAAACTACTTTCAGCCTCACAAGCTGCTTCAAGAGGTGTCAGATATATTAGGATTTGCCTGCGTTGTAATTAAACTGGCACAACCTAATCCAGTGCTCTGCATATTAAGTGGAATCTAATCCTAAAGTTCTAACGTAACACACATACAACACATATAACACTTCAATTACACCTTATTTATATACAGTTAACTATATCCCAGACTATGAAGAAGCTGGGACCATAACCCCTCTGCTTCATCAGAAAAGCTTGTCGGAAACCATTTTATTTTTCCATGGGATTATTTTAGTCGTCTGGTGCATCAGTTATGACGCTGGATTTCTCCTTAACTTTCTGTCCTCTTAGTTATTTCCAACTCAGATATTGAAGAAGTAGTGAGGCACTAATGATGTAGGGGACACTGATGTGCTCTTAGCCCACATTACAGTATGTATGAGACTGCATTATAACAGCAGGAGAAAGTTCTGGTTGTTGTAACAGGTCTGGAAGTAGAAGACCTTCATCTCCCATTAATTTTATAACTATTTGGGATTACATTATTATATTGAATGAACATGCAGGACTGTTATCATGTGGAAGTATAATATGGTTCAGGTAATGACAGCTGAAAATCTAAAATAGATAGACCACACTAAATATACATTTTTCATTAAATGCCACTATTTTTGTCTCCATCAGGTTCTTCATCTACAGCAGATTGGGAACAAGTAAACGTACAGACATTCAGTGGGATGTCAGGGGACAGGTAGGTAGTACGTCCCTCCAGGCCAAGCTGAACTATTAGGTCATGTTCAGATGTTACAGTCGCAATGAAATTGTGCTGTGGATTCTGTATCACAAATCTGCTGCAGATCCACTACATACAGAAAGTAGATTGTGTAAATTCAGAGCATGGTACAAATTTCCAAACCTGCTGCATGCTCATTTTTATGTAAAAAGGATGGAAAAAAATTAGGAAAACGGCAAATATGGAGTCCAGAGAAATACAGAAGTGATAGATACCCTTCCTTCTCTTTCAGGGAATACCATCCAACTGTGGGACAAGTTCCCGCTCCAGTACCAGCATGGCAAGATACTGAGCCCAACAGTCAAGTGACAGTGGACATTATCGGCAGAACAAGACATCAGTCGTAACACAAGAAGGGTAAGTGTATCTACAAAGTAAAATTGTCAACAGTTATAGGGGTTTTCTCATGAAGCAAGTAAGGCCCTATCCACAGGATAGGGCCTAACTTTCTAATTGGTGGTACCCCCGTCGCACCCCTTGTCAACTCCCTGAGATCAGCGGGGCAGGTGGTTGTACATGGGGGCCGTCGAGGGTACATTGGAGCTCCGTTCTCGTGATCCATGGGGGTCCCATCCCAGAGACCGCTTAGTAAGTTAGGCCCTATCCACAAGATAACTTGCTTTGTTGGAAAACCCATTTGAGCCAAATGTATGAAATAAAAAAAGATGTAAAATATAATTTTTTGGTTTGCTCCACCAAAAAATTTGAGATCACGCCACGCCACAGTCTACCAATCCGCTGCCTGAAGGAGTGACAACACGTTTATTCACCACGTGGCCTTTATACATCTCATCCCCATTTAAGTGAACGGGGCTTAGCTGCTATACACAGCGGAATAATAATACATCTTTATTTATATAGCGCCATAATATTCTGCAAACATTTACACAGTAATAACATAGTCATATGAAATAATAGGAGTGATGGGCCTGTTCACAAAAGCCTAAAATCTCATAACCTCTATGATTAGAATGATTCCGTTTCTTCATTTGATAAGTCTCAGAAATACCTTTAATAGCTTATCCATAGGATCTGAAAACATCACATTTGGCCAGATGATATAAAAGGACATGTTAAGGTGATCAATTGAATCCCAAACACAGGAAAAGACCAGAGTCATGGCTCTTCCCAAAAGGTTACGGGGGTAGAATGAAACAAATGTCTACACACACCCGTAGACCATACGAGTGCATACACCAAGCACCATTGTGGTCTATTCCATGACCCCATATCCAAATGACACATAATTCATGAGAAATACCCGCACTTCTACATTCTCAATTTTATTGAATTTTATGAAACTTGTTGTTTTTCAGACGCCGCACAGATGTGTCACAGCTGGAGATGACATTGGAGATTTATCTCCCTTTCTGGGGACATTGGCAGTGGCGCTGTATACATCTGTACCATCAGCCATGGTCTTCCTGGATTAAGAATCTACACATCTATTTTTATAGATGGAGATTCAAGTTGGTTATTTTGTACCTTCAGATAAAAATGGACATTTAAAAAGGTTTTATATCCATATATACACGTGTGTTGTGTGTTATTCTTGTAACAAGGATCCGTTTTCTCTCTACCTCTGTTCATGGTTTGTTGTTTATCTCCCGTGAGACCATTGGAGCTGGGGAGTCAGTAACCAATAAGTACAAAGTGTTCACCTCTCACTACAATATGATAGGAAGGACCACTCTGGAGAGATCATATACTGTAGGCTCCCATAAATGTGACCTTCTAATGTGACCGAAGAGGGTCATCACAGAAATACACAGAGTATACAGATAAATCTCCCCCAATATGTAAGTATTCATATCAGAAGTGTCTGGGGTAAAACTGTGCTTCTAGTTACCCATGAAAACCAATCAGACATCAGCTTTAATTTTACTAACAGCTGTGGGCAAATAAAAGATGAGCTGTGATTGGTTGCCATGGATTTGATAAATCTCCCCTGTACAGTGTGTCTTGCAATTACTGTATTGCATACATATGAGGGATGTCATAACTTGGTTGTATAAGTGCAGATAGATGCTAATATTACCAGTATAAGGCAGAATTCACACAAACGTATGCCCGTCCGGCTACGCTGGAGAGGAGGAGGGGTGTCTTTGGATAAAAGAAAGTGCGAGAGAGTGAAATATTCCATGATTTCTTAACATAACAATTTCACAATAAAAACAATGGGGCACATTCACTAAGGGCTTTGTGCTGCACTTTTGTTGGACTGTGCACGTTCTTCTAGGCTAAAACGGCTCTGTGCCGCTATTGTGTCGCATGTGACCCTTTTGTGACACAGTTGCGCTGCTTCCATGCGACACAAATAAGAGGCTGTGTCATCAGAAAGTCCGACTGATTCAGACCGAGCGCCGTATTTAACTTGCAAATTGTGTCTCATGCCCTATGTTAAAGATGCGCCACAACAAAGATGGTGAACTCTGTCGGGCCTGAGCGGGGAAGCGACAGTGAATCACCGCACCCGGCATTATACACTGAAATAGCACTTTTAGTGAATTTTCCGAATTTCTATGTAAATGTGCCCGAGTGTGTTCATGACATCATCATACTGACCCCTGGTGCCATGAGCACACCCCGTTTTTATTGTGAAATTGTTATGTTATGAAATCAAGGGATGAAAACGACACCAAGTGCCAGAGTCATACGCTCTCTTTTATCCATTGATGTCAAAACCCGGACACATTCCTTGAGCACGGTGCCGTCTATATCTGAGCTGAGCTGTTGAACATCTTTGTTTAATCTATACTTGTGTCTATGGCAAAGCAAGCGAACAATGCGCTCCCAGCTCTGCCACTGACAGAGGAGCGCACGGGACATCAGCAGCCGGTGGCGCACTATGGTGCCTGCGCCACACATCTTACTAGAGAAGGGTGCTCCACACACCGGGGGAGCGGGAGAAGGTAAGTACTTGTTACTTTACAGACCCATAGGGATGTAGTGTCCTGCAGCCCAGGCTTAGTACGTCTGGCATTGCCTTGTGTTATATTTGTTCTGCCTACATGTGCGGGGTAGACTGATAATTTATGGTGTACTCTCATGGAGTGACAACTATAAATACAGCCCGGCCTGGCAGGTAGACCATTAATGAAAAGCCCTCCATAAAACCAGTGTCCACAGAATGGATGATCCCACTCTGCACATGTACATGCCAGGATGTTTTTTATACATATATTTTAGTAGGATATTTCCTCTCCTAGTAAATTATAGCTTATCATTCCCTTTGAGGTGGTTTTGCCTCTGCATTTCCCATTTTATTCCTACACAACATAACTATCATACTGACTGGATTTGTGATATTTATAGTTAATAATCATATATGATAATTAAAGATGTTTTCCAAGTAGATCACCCTTTATTCCAAATAGTCAGTGACTCTATACAAACTTTGTCATAGATCTTCTATTGATTTCCACTGATTTTCAACTCTTATCTTCCTCCCTCTATGACTTTCGCTTTGAGATATTTGACTTTTATTAGGATAATGGGACAGATTTGGCATTTAGTCGGCTTTGGGTCCCACCTTTGGTAATGCTAAACACTGCTCAGGACCACTCTGCCGCTTCCTATGGTCTAGTTTCTTCCGCTCCAGCTAAACAGCAGAAAGTTAGTAAACTAAGAGGAGGAGGAGGAAAACATTGCCCCATCACTCAAAGGGGTGGACGAATATATCATCACCATCCTCTATCATTCTCTGCACCAGTTTATATTTTTACAGCTTCCATCCCACCAATGTATTTGCTCCCCTGGTCTCTCTTTACTCCTGCTTCAATATCCAAACATTGTTAAATTGCATAGAAGTCTATGAAGGAGGTAGGAGTCACAGAATCAGCTGTAAAATACAGAATACAAGTCACATAATGGTCATATACACACATTGGACTACTAATTTCTGCAAAATTGGTTAACCTGTCACATACTATTTTTTTGTCCTGTGACAATACAATTCTTAAAGTTTTTTGCTGTCATAGGAACAAGGATTCTGAATAAAACTTCATTACAGACACAATTCAGCTGATCATTGCACCCAGAGAGCTTCACCAGAGATCACATTGTGCAGAGAGGTCTGACTGTAACTATGGGTTGTCTGTAAGTCGGGGACCGCCTGTAATTGAAAAGAGGAGAGTAAATTTGGATTATCATTGCAGCTCCCTCCAGGATCCCACTGAACAGAAAGAATTGTAAGGTTTGCTGCAGGAGCTTCAAAGAGTTTAGAGAAGTGTGTAAAGTGCCACATAGTATTCAGGTGAATACCATTATACAACATACAGGTCTAGTAATGTAAAGGTTATTGTCTATGCAACATCCCCCACCGGGGCCTAGCCTTTTCTTGGGGCCTGGAGGCAGCCGGGGCCCAGAATACCGGAGTGGCTGGCTGGCATGCTAGTGTCACAGTGCTTGGTATGGGGACCGGAGGGCTGTCCTACAGCCTGGCAGCTCTCCAGCAGGTGGTGTGTGCAAGAAATTAGATGAGGGAGAGGCTGATGTACTGGTTCTCCCTGGGCAATCCCTTAGTGTCTGTAGTATGTGTCCCTGGGTAAGGGATGGGAAGCCCGTGATGGTGATACAGCCGTATCCAGGGAACAGATGGAGGCAACGTTGTGCAAAGATAACTCACGGTTCTTTATTGGAACAACTGCAGGCAACGAGCCAAACGATTTGGGTACAGATGCCGGATTGTTGGAGGAATTCCGGATTACTGGAGTGGTCATGGAGAATGATCCTCAGGAGTACATGGTAGCAGCCTGGTAGCAGATGCAGACTGTGAGGTAGCTGTGTCCAGATATGGAAGCTGCAGCTCTGTCCTGGGTGTTCTGTGTGTGGCGCTAGAGGGGTGTCACAGTATCTCTCTGGTCACTGACAGTCTGTGCTCTATATTGAGAGCTGAGGCATGTAGTAAGAGCATGTGCTCCCAGATATCTCTAGTAAGAGCTGGCTTCCAAGAGGACTTGCCACTTCCTGTCTAGGGGTTTTATTAAACACTCCAGCTTACAGATTGGAACATCATTGGATAACAAACATTAAATAGTCTTAACCCTTGCCTGTCTAGGCAGAATCTACCGCTGCTAATTACCTCTAAATAGCTGTGGAATCCCTGAAGTGAGTTGTGCAGGCTCATCTACTAGGGAGACACAAACAAGGCAGCTCAAACACTCCTCTGCCTGCACATTGGCAGGGGTGTTGCATCTACATAAAGAACTAAAGGAAATCTACCACCATGATCAAAGATTGTAAACCAAGCACACTGTTCCCCCTCTTTCAAGATCTGCTCTTCTTTATGCATTGTATGCCCTTGTTTTTAAGAAAAAAGACTTTAAAAAACTTTGCAAATGAGCCTAAAAGGCTCCAGACTCTATTTACAGCTATGTAACCTGGAGCCCCTTAGGCCCATTTGCATAATTGTTAAAGCCTTTTTTTTTTGCAAAAGAAGTTAAAAGAAGAGCAGATCCTGGCATAAGGGGCACATACCAGTATGTCAGTGTGCTTGGTTTGCAATCTTTCATCCTTGTGGTAGATTTCCTTTAAAGGGAACCTAAAACCAGATTTTACTCCATGAAACTCCCAGCCCCCTTAGGTAGAGAATGAATTGTCCTTCCTAGAATAATTTTTTTTTATGTGAAATCTCACCTGTTTGCCTATAAAAATATCCTCCAAAGTCAAGTGAAGATTTGCCTGAGATGAGTCAAGTTTAAAATCTGCAGGGGGAGGGTCACTTCAGATGCCCATAACTTTTGTTTCTATAGAACAGAAATACAGTTATAGACATATTGGAAATGTGAGCTCCTGCCTTTTATTTTGCTGTCTGTATCTCTGGTTCCGTAGATCACAGAAATAATATTACCTTTTACATGACACCAGGAGCATATTCCACATCTGAAGTTACCCTCTTCCTGCAGGCTCTAAACTTGACTTATCTCAGGCATGACTCTTCTCTGCTCACTGTCACGTTAGGGTTTTTTTTTTTTTTTATAGGTAAACAGGTGAGATTTCACATAAAAGGTAGAAAGGGGGACAATAGTTTAATGTTGAAAACCTGGAGTCCCTTTAAAACAGTGTTGAATCGATACCAATGTCTCTGGTGGACATGGAAGGTTAGGGGCCAATGTAAGGATCCCTGATAGTCCTGGGTACTGAAAGGAGTAATATCATATATATTTGGTACTGTAGGACCATGTGTGTCTGAATAAGTGGGGTTTGACACATTACAATAAAGGTACATTTTGGAAACCTATTGAATGCCTAATACAATTTTTCCATACTCTCCCAGAATGAGGTACCCAGATTTTGGTGTCTTGGCTTTAGAGAAGTGTAGCAGCTTCGGAGGAACCAGCAGGGCTGAGTATTTGTGTTTTTCTTTATATTTTATAGGATCAGGGGTGTAACTGCAGGAGTAACAGTCATTGCAGCTACTATGGGGCCCACAGTGTCAGGGGGCCCTGCATCTGGGATATTGGATGTGAATATGTGTGTATTTGTGATGTGTATATGCTGTAGGTCTATATAGTATTGGATGTATGTATATATGGTGTGCATACACATTGGGGCAGATTTACTTACCCGGCCCATTCGCGATCCAGCGGCGCGTTCTCTGCGCTGGATTCGGGTCCGGCCGGGATTTATGATGGTAGTTCCTCCGCCGTCCACCAGGTGGCGCTGCTGCGCTGAAGTCCGCTGGAATGCCTCGAAATACACCGGCCTATCCTGGATGAAGGTGAGTGAAATTTTCGCGACACAATTTTTTTAAAAAATGCAGCGGTTTTTCCGAATACGTCGGGTTTTTGTTCGGCCACACAGCCCCCCCCCCTCCCCGATTTCCGTCGCGCACATGCCAGCGCTGATGCGCCACAATCCGATCGCGTGCGCCAAAATCCTGGGGCAATTTAGGGAAGATCGGCACAAAACGGAAAAATTCGGGTAACACGTCGGGAAAACGCGAATTGGGCTCTTAGTAAATTACCCCCTGTATGTAAATTTTTTAAGGAGTAAGTGGGGCCCCGTGCAGAAGTTCCTTATGGGGCCCTGCCTCTCCTAGTTAAGCCCCTGTATCGGATACATAAGAATCCACAAAAAGGGAAAGTACAGCAGCACATTATAAGTGGGTGGCTGGTGCTGAGGCCCTGTATGGTGTCCACCCTGTCTGCACATACCCTGAACCCTTCTTAAAATGCCATATTTGTGCACTCACTTAGCGGCGGCCTGTGTTTGCCCGCACTCCTTCACAGCAAACAGCAGCAATCACATTCCCCTTCAGGACATGAAAGAGCCTTATCCTGATATCTCCTATCTCCATCTCCCCTGACGAGACTCTTTGAAGTCTTTGCTGCTTTAAGCTTATATTCTCATTTCAGAAATAAAATAAGTCGGCAGGTGCGGCCCGCTTCATTGCCGTCACACTGGGACCTTCCAGGCAGATGGAGAGAGAACCCTGCGAGGAGCCATTATTACATCAGATTTCAGGTACCTTCTCCCAGCCGCAGTGTGGAGAAGACGGAGAATCTGTAAGGAACTTTCATTGTCTTTTATTCTGGATAACGCTGCATGGACCTCACCGCGTCCTGCTCTTCACCTCAATTATATGATGGAGAGCCGCGCTGGGGATATACACATTACTGTAAAAGTTAAGCAAGCACTTCAGAGATAAGATTAATCTGGAATATTCCCTGATATTAGCAGCACAAGGGATCCAATGGTCAAATTAAAGGAAATCCACAATCAAAATCTGTCATGATAAACCAGATACACTTACTCATAGGTCTTCTTGTATATCTATGGCCTCCTTTTTAAAACCAACTAAAACAATGCTAATGAGGCGGCAGAAGGGCTCTGGGGGCAATACCAATGCCCATCAGTGCTGCAGCTTCACAGGCTGTTACACTGTGTCCCCCTCCACCCTGCTCCCTAAGCACTTCTCCCTCCCTCTGCCTGATGTAATATCACTGCTGCAGGGGAAGTTTCAGCACAGGGAAGGGAGTGTGTACTATAGGCACAGAGCCCCATTGTGCTGCAGCTTCACAGGCTGTTACACTTCTCCCCTCCCACTGTTTGAGATAACAGCAGGCAGAGGGAGGGAGTGCTGAGGGAGCAAGGGGAGGGTACAACAGTTTAACAGTCTATGAAGTTACAGCACGGATGTGATCTGATTGGTTTAATAGTTGATTTTAGAAGGAAGGAGGCCATGGATGATAAATTTAGGAACATTACCCCAGTAACCAGACACTTCATGATCCCTCTGTGCTATAAGATGCTGTGTGCTGACAATGTGCTTAGACTATCGGGGTCCAGGTTTATATACACTTTCATTTAGCTTCTGAACATTCACTAGTGTCTGACACTAAGAAAGAGAGATGAGACAGATCAGAGATGATGAGATCAGTAATCCCTTATTATTCAGTGATCTAACATCAATCCCAAACCAGCATGCAGTTGTACAGTAATCCCTGGGGATCTAGCAGTGTCACATTAATCTGTGGTGTCTAGTAGTCTCACAGTAATCACAGATGATCCGGTGATCTAACAACAATCCTGTGCCAGCATGTAGTCTAAAAGTAATCCCTGGTGATCTAGTCGTCTTGCACTAATCTGTGGTGATCTAGTAGTGTAGCAGTAATCCCTAGTGATCTAATATTCTCACAGTAATTCCAGATGATCTACTGATCCAACAGTAATCCACGATGATCTAGTAGTCTAACAGTTATTCCTGTTGATCTGGTGCTCTAATAGTAATCCCCTGCGATCTAGTAGTCTGACAATATACTCTGGTGATCTAGTAGTCTCACAGTAATCCTTAATGACCTGGTGATCTAACAGTTATCCATGTCATCTAGTAGTTTAACAGTAATCCCTGGTTATCCAGTGACCTAACAGTAATCCCTGTGATCTAGTAATCTAACAGTAATTTCTGTTGATCTCATAGTATCATGGCAATCCCTGATGATCCGGTGGTTTCCCAGTAATCACTGTGATCTAGTAGTCTAACAGTAATCCCTGGTGATATAGTGGCTTTGCAAGAAATCCCTGATGATCCAGTGATCTAATATCAATATGTATTCTAACAGTTTTCCCTGGTTACAGCTTTCAGTGGGCATTTGTAATTGTTCACGTAACTGTGTTACTTCAGTCTTCTAATGGTCTATTAGTGATCCCTAGTGATCAGTAGATTCTTGCAGTGCTTCTTATCACCCAGTCTCTTTCAAGAAGAAATTGGCTTCCATCAACTTTAGGTGTTTTGGCCTCATATGCAAGTATGTAAACCTGCGTTAGCTTGAGGAGCATTGAACAGTGTCAGAGGAGCATTGAACAGTGTCAGAGGAGCATTGAACAGTGTCAGAGGAGCATTGGACAGTGTCAGAGGAGCATTGGACAGTGTCAGAGGAGCATTGGACATTCGGACATTTGTGGACATGTGAATATTTCCTCTATATGACGTCAGTACTTTTTATATACTTTCTGTTTATTGGTCTGTATAGAGCTATATAAAGGGTTAATGAACATTGAGAGACATTTCTGGCTGCATAGCTCTAGCTAAAGAGAAGCTAGTAATTTTCCATAACTGTAGTAGAAATTGTCTTGTTTACTACAAAAGCAAGCAACCTGACAGGTGCTGTCTGGAAAGTTGTTTACTAGTTTAGAAACTTGCTACCATAGATTTTTATAGGTACTCAATGTATCCACTCCTCCCGAAGTAGAAGGTATATATTAAGAGAACAGTCATACTCCTTAGTGTCTTGCAGTTAGGAAACAGATCTTAGTAGAGGAGTCTCTACCAGATTGCCTGAGTGACCAGGATAAAAAGCTCAGAGGGGGATACTCTGGCACAGATGCCGAGTCTCTTAGCATTTGACCATGGTACCAGCCTTCTGAGAAAAAGAGAGACAGGTAGCCCAGGTCTTTCCTCTGTATTAACCCATCTTCTGCCAGGAAGGAGAATGGAGAAGTCATCCCTGTGCTTTACTTGTATTGTTTTACACCTGAATTTTCTCAGTAAAGAAGGAAACTGTTCACTGCAGACCCTGACTCTCTATACTTAGTTCCCAGTTCGGTGTATCAATACTTACTATCCCTTCTGGAAAGAAGCAACACGTGGTGACCTTGAATGATGCTTGGAAGTCTGACAGGTGATGTCTGGAAAGTTGTTTACCACATTAGAACCTTTCTTCCATAGAATATTATGAGGACTCAATGTAAGTCTATTGGAGATAGTTTTTGTCATTGTTTGTGCTGAAATGTATCTACCACCCCCCAATAGAAAGTAAACAATGAGAGCCGTCCCAGTCCCTAGTGTCCTGCAGAGATCAGAGATTGGAAGAGGAGACTGTCTGTCAAACTGTCTGAGTGTCCAGAAGCTGAGACAGGGATACTCTGCCATAGACCTTGGGCTTCTAGCCTATAGCCATGGTACTAGCCTTCTTAAAAAGAGAGAGACAGCTAGCCCAGGTCTTTCTTCAGCATTAACCCTTCTACTGCCGGGGAGGAGATTGGAGATGCCCTGTGATTTGCTTGTATTTCTTTGTACCTGAATTTCTTCAGAAAAGAAGGAAACTGTTCACTGCAGGCCCTAAATCTCAGGACTTATTTCCCATTGGGGAGCATCAATCCTTACTATCCCTTCCATAGAGCAGCAACACGTAGTCACCCATGTGTTAGATAGTCAACCCTATCCCTGGCACTGTACCAATAGGCAGATCTATTAAACATATAGACCCCACATATCAGACATCCAGACCTTGTATCTTCTCACACATATTAGATCCTGATGATGTAACAATGTAACTCATAGTCTGGCTGTCCCGTGATACTAACTAAGGATTTTAACTTGCTTGATCCCTTGTTCACGCTGAAGATTAGCTGGCGGGGTGTCTGTCAATGGCTAATCCTCCGACACCTTATGGTCAGCAGAACCATCCATGCATGAATGTTAATGGATAGAGCTGTAAGTCATATTGTGGTCTTTATGGGGTTATGTCTACCTCTTGAGTGACCCCATCTAATGGATCCATTACTCATCCAAGTGAGGGGAACCCCAGGTGGCAACCAAGCCTGGAATCGCAAACTCAAACCCCAGGCACCAGACAAATAATCTTGATCCTGTTTGTCCATATGACAAGTGTGTGGGTGCCGTATAGTATATATTTCATTCACAGCATTATCATTACATAGAACTAGTGGTAGTCTGCCTCATTGCCCACTTACTCCTCAAAACCCCCTACATCTGCCATATAGCAGACTTATCAACACGACTTATCTCCCATGGAAACTGTAGACCATGTTCTGCCTATGATGTGTGACTACGTAACAAATTATCTGTAAAGTTGTACCAGAACTAATGTTTCGGATGTATAAACGTACAATTACAGGCCGCTATATGTGTCCTCACATACGACTTGTAGTAACCATGTTTCTTATATCGTTCCAGCGCTGATGGGGTTAACTCCGACAAGTAGCTCCTTTTCTATAATCCTTTCTGGATTTTGCATATAAGGATTTTCCTTAATCTGATTTTGCCTGTGCTTATTTTTCCTGAGGCCCAGGAATTTCTGAGGAGCTTTATTGTTATAATGACATGAAATACACGGTGAGAAATGAGCTGCTCCAAATCCTCTGTACTACGTGTTATAGAGTCCCCACCACGGATGAAGCCTCCGTACTACTGCTACATGGTGCACAGCACGAAAACACCAATATAATATAATATAGACAGAATATTATAATATCAGAAGACTAAAATAACAAGCCATGCAATACAATACATGCTGATGGTTTCCCATGTTTTGTAACTAGTTGTAGTAATATTGTCTTTAGCCATGCACCCCCTTTAAAGGAAATCTACCACCAGGATGAAGTATTGTAAACCAAGCACACTGACATACTGGTGTGCGCCTCCTCTGCAATTTACATTTAATTAAATTCATTTGCCATATGGAAACATTTCTTCAATTGGATGTTAATAAAAAAATAATTTCCTGTGTGAAGATAATTTCTCATAAATGTAGTCATGTTGTCCCTTAGAAACCAGATAGCTTCCTCGGATACGACACACTCTGGCAGCGGTGGCCAGTCCTGCTGGACTGAGAGGATTCCTGACGGAGGGGGGAATGAGGAAGCTGATTTCGTTTCAGTGAGTCACACACCACCAATGGCTCTCTTATTCCTGAGGGAGGGGTAAATGATGCAGAACTGAGTTCAATCGACTGAAGAGAAAAAAACACACCTTGTCAATCAGGAGCTGAGCTGGGAGAACATGAATATGAATAGATGGTGAGTCAGCTTTATGAGCGGACTGTGGAACTTTACAGATATGGGGAGGAACAATATAGGGATAGTTGTACCGCTATATAAATGCAGTCTTTTAAAGATATGTTTGGTTAGTGTGAGTTAGTTTGATAGGCTGATAGGTTCCCTTTAAGGCCAGTCTTTTAAGCTGTGAGTCCTCCTTGAGCGACAGTAGCGACTGCCAAGATCTTTGCCTTTCACAGTTTCTGTAACCATCAAGCTTTGTACCTTTGTGACTGCAGCTGTCCAGCATTGTGCCACACATTGAAGCCTTGTACCTCCTGCTATAGGAGATTTGTATAAGCTATTAGTGCTATAGTGTTTAACTCATTACTGGCTGAGCAGGACCCCAAAGCATCCAGCTCTGCTACATATACATATTTACAGTAGAAAACTCTCATATGAATGTATATATGATATCTGTTCTGTGTCTTTGCTTGACACTTGTCTCATCTCTTACCTTATCTCTCCTCCTTCAGTAATGTCCCTCTCACATATGAAACTAGCAGAAAATGATCTAAAATATTCATGCGAGGAAACAACAATGGCCGAGAATCACCCCCCCGCACCCCTGTGGTCCCCGACCGAACCTCTTACTTCAAGGAGCTGTCACTTTGGATCAGATTAAACTATGATTAAAGTAAGTGAACTCCTCTACATGGCGGCTCCTTAATGTATACTTGACCTAGTTTTCAAAAAGAAAAAAAAAGTCGAGTGAAAAATCGAGGCTTTCAAGTGAGCAAAACATCAGTAAAGGGAAAATGTGGGGATTGTCAGTGATGTCTGTGATCCCAGAACATGGGGGATTGCCTTCTCATCCTGCGTCTTCTGGAGATCTCCGGACGCCTGTTTTCTAGGTCATGTATAAGGAATTCAGGTTACATGGCTCCTGTAGGATATATCTGAACGCAGGGAGCTCCATCTATCATCATAGGAGAACCTCAATTACTATTAATGGGGTAAATTTTTACTTGGGGAGCCACTACCAGTATGATTATGGGGCAACATTAACTCAATTCTGCCTGAGAAGTTACTCTAATTGTAATGACCCCTCTCTGGCAGGTACTTTGACTGTCACCTTTGCCCTTGCAATTATGTTGCTGGTGCTATGACTATACGCTGCCAGTGGGGGGCGCTCTTTTTTATGAACACAATCTAATTTTCATTATATTTTCATATATATTATCACTTACTCTCGCTGTAATGTGGGGACTTTGACAGTCCTAATGAGCCGGTGCCATGACTGTCAGACTACAGGATTTTTTAGATAGAGAAGATGGGGGAGATATATTTGGGCTTTTCTGAAATCAAAACCTTGAAAAACCCAAGCTTAGTGATTATCATCCCCTTTACACCCTCTTCATACCACTAGGTGGAGTGGGCCGGTGCGGGGCGTTGCTTACATGCCCTATAGCTGTAGGTTAAAGGACATCTACCACCAGGATTAAGAATTGTAAACCAAGCACACTGACATACTTGTGTGGTCCCCCTCTGGAAGGATCTGCTCTTCTTTAAACTTCCTATGCCCTTGTTTTTATGTAAAAAGTCTTGTAAAATTTGCATAATTTTAAAGGATTTTTTTTTGTTAATTCCAGGGAATAAAAAGATACAAAAAAGCCAATCCTGGCACACACCAGTATGTCAGTGAGCTTGGTTTACAATTCTTCATCCTGGTGGTAGATGTCCTGTAAACTGAAAAGTAACTACTTAATAGTGCAAATCTGCGCCAGGCGGAGGGGTGGAACCTTAATGCCCAATAAATTACAGTATTTAGTTGGGGGCCTGTAGTCCAGGTTCAAGACATTCTAGAAGAAGAATGCAAACACTGAAAGTTTGGTCAGGGCTACACATGGATTTTGTACAAGACTTCTGTATCATATATATATATATACACTCACCGGCCACTTTATTAGGTACACCTGTCCAACTGCTCGTTAACACTTAATTTCTAATCAGCCAATCACATTGCGGCAACTCAGTGCATTTAGGCATGTAGACATGGTCAAGACAATCTCCTGCAGTTCTCCCGAGCATCAGTATGGGGAAGAAAGGTGATTTGAGGCCTTTGAACGTGGCATGGTTGTTGGTGCCAGAAGGGCTGGTCTGAGTATTTCAGAAACTGCTGATCTACTGGGATTTTCACGCACAACCATCTCTAGGGTTTACAGAGAATGGTCCGAAAAAGAAAAAACATCCAGTGAGCGGCAGTTCTGTGGGCGGAAATGCCTTGTTGATGCCAGAGGTCAGAGGAGAATGGGCAGACTGGTTCGAGCTGATAGAAAGGCAACAGTGACTCAAATCGCCACCCGTTACAACCAAGGTAGGCAGAAGAGCATCTCTGAACGCACAGTACGTAGAACTTTGAGGCAGATGGGCTACAGCAGCAGAAGACCACACCGGGTGCCACTCCTTTCAGCTAAGAACACGAAACTGAGGCTACAATTTGCACAAGCTCATCGAAATTGGACAGTAGAAGATTGGAAAAACGTTGCCTGGTCTGATGAGTCTCGATTTCTGCTGCGACATTCGGATGGTAGGGTCAGAATTTGGCGTCAACAACATGAAAGCATGGATCCATCCTGCCTTGTATCAGCGGTTCAGGCTGGTGGTGGTGGTGTCATGGTGTGGGGAATATTTTCTTGGCACTCTTTGGGCCCCTTGGTACAACGCCACAGCCTACCTGAGTATTGTTGCTGAGCATGTCCATCCCTTTATGAGCACAATGTACCCTGTAACATCTGATGGCTACTTTCAGCAGGATAATGCGCCATGTCATAAAGCTGGAATCATCTCAGACTGGTTTCTTGAACATGACAATGAGGTCACTGGACACAAATGGCTCCACAGTCACCAGATCTCAGTCCAATAGAGCATCTTTGGGATGTGGTGGAACGGGAGATTCGCATCATGGATGTGCAGCCGACAAATCTGCGGCAACTGTGTGATGCCATCATGTCAATATGGACCAAAATCTCTGAGGAGCTTCCAGCACCTTGTTGTATCTATGCCACGAAGAATTGAGGCAGTTCTGAAGGCAAAAGGGGGTCCGACCCGTTACTAGCATGGTGTACCTAATAAAGTGGCCGGTGAGTGTATAATATATCATATGTCCCTTCAAAAATGTAAGTACACATCTAGGAGAGCTCATTTTTTTAATAATAATAATAATAATAATAGCATTGATAATAAATGTATTTACAAAGCACCAACTTATGCGCAGCACTTTAAAGATCAATGGTTACATATACAAACATTATAAGAGTAATAATAGTGCACCTCCTGGTAATGTCTCCGGCACTGATCACTGTACGATGTAACATCAGGTAGATTGTTTTATCATATTATTAAAATGCTGATGTGAAATTGTGTTCCAGCCCTAGTGGGCACTTCCTCTCTTCAATACTACAGATGTCTCCTCGCTCAGCTCTTCGTAGAGACACAAGGACCCGCATATTGGTAGAAGCGACCACTTTTACAAACTCCAGTTGTGCCAATGATCACAACCCAAAAAAAGTGACTGCAACACCATGGAGTTGCCTATTTGCACTATACCTGCCAACTCACTGGCGCCCTCTCTCTTTTATTTCTGCATTTTAGAGCAATAACTTGGTCAGATGATACAATAGGAATGCTCACAAGAGCTTACAATCTATGAGAGACTAGAAATCATCAGTGGTGTAACTTGAAGCAGTGCAAAGTCTGTGCCAGGACCCCAACTATAATATATGGTTTATACATGAGCCTTCTGAATGGGAAAAAGACACCTTATGGGCCCCCTAAGCCTCTTGGGCCCGGTTGCGACTGAACACTCTGCAGCCTCTCGAGCTCCTGTGCAACATCCATGGGGCCAAAATACAACTCCTCTTAGGGAAACTCTCAGTGATTTTTTTGTTGATTGTCAGGAGTCATGGACAAAGTCACTATGTAGCGCCATCATATTCCGTAGCTTTATCCAAATATAATATCACATTACAGTGTACAGAGTACTGTTAGGGATTTTTATGCAGGGCCCCAACAGCCCTCTTGACTTTTGTCCCCCCCCCTTTTGGGAATCTACATCAGGTGTACTGGAATACTGGACTGGTAAAGGCAAATAGGTACTGGCAATTTTCATGTAGGGGCACAGAGAGGAAAACATTTGCCAAATCAATAGCAGTGAATAATATGTCACTCTCAGGGACTGCTGCCAGTTTGGGTTAGGGACCCCTGGGCTTCAGTACACTCATTGGCAGCTTGGAGGTCATGGACCATGCTACATGTATCCGGCTGTTCTTTCTGAGTCTTTTCTTGACCGGGAATGGGCTAAAATCATCATCGGACCAGCAGGGGAGAGTTCTACAATGAAAGGCGATCGATAACTCTGTTTGGGGGGTGCTGTTCAGAAGGGGGACTGTTCTCGCTAACATCCTTGTCCGTAACCACCCCCCTTGTCTTGCCCTGTGGGGCCGTCTCCGCCACTCACTAAAGTAATGTCTCCTCCCCGCAACGCCCACTTGGGTTGGTCGGTTGAGACTTCCGGAGATGTTGTCAATCTCACTTTGGCGTGGTCTGTGAAACATCCTCTATTCCCTCTGTACGTCAATGTCAGAGTCCCTCCACCACATCTCCAGTCCAGTGTTCTGTGCTACCTATAAAGTTCTGGCCAGACTCCAACGTCTCAATAAAATTCAGGTACACTTAAGATGGTTTTTAATCAAAAAGGAACAAAAGTCAGTCATAGGCTCTGTAATACAGTTGGGGGCTCATTCTTGCTTAGTCTGTTCATGGGGTACACAGGAGGACATCACATCATACTGTATCCCTGTTCCACAACCAAATAACTTCCTTCAAGTGTTTTTAGATTGTCAGGGAGAACTCTAAACGCAGCGATCTACCCCTCCCAAATGTAAATATTCTCACCAGCCTGTAAACCACGAGATAACAGAACACAGATTCCAGGCAACTCAATATGGAGAAATTCAGTTTTCCGTGAGCATCAAGGTCACTGACAGACACAGCACATGTCAGTTCTTCACAAAACAAAACGCAGCTCCAACAGCCCCCACCCTTTTGTTAACCCCTTAAATGCCAGAAAGCAGGTACCGGAGACATTGTAACACTTTTTATAGTAATTTTTCTCTAATTGTCGGGATCAATAAATTTTAATAATACTCAAACAAACAACATCCCTCACTCCAAGACCCCAAGCAGACGCCCCAAGCATGGTCAGCTGTTATCCTACAAAGCCCCACAACCGCTTTTATGGCTGCCAACAGCAATCAACTGGAATATAACTTAAAATGGCCGCCACTGAAAAATAAACTGACTTAAGATGGCCGCCACTGAAAAATGGTAGGGCGTGTCATCTTCTCTAACCACCAGATACAGGGGTGGAGTCTGGATTACAGGGGCCATTTTTCACTCCAAAGGAAAATATAATAAAATCTCTTTTTCTCAAATTCTTTCCACATCAAAAACTTTGAAATGTCCCTTATCGCCTGTCTCTTTCTTCATTGGGCACTCTGAAGGATTCCTGTCACTCTGTCCTGGTCCGTCCGTCAAAGTCAGAGGCTATAAGTGTCTGTTTCCAAATCTGATCAAGTTTCCTCACTTGTACAATCATCAGATCATCTGACACATCCCAAAACCTTCAAACCTTCAATATCACTTTTCATTTCAACACAAAACTACCAGCCCTTTTGTCCGATCATGTCAACTTGCACGTTTCCATCAGTCCTACTTAACTCAACAACCTTCTGTCTCTGTGCATCTTTCCCCTCCATGTGGGACACAATCTTCCTTCTTGCCTATGTCTGCAATGCAACGCACTTGGCTCAATTCCAATTCACTCTGCTGTGCTCTCTGTATCTACAACTACGATACCGTTACAGGGACACATCCCCAAAGATTCAGCGGATGCCAACATCTCGATTTATTGACAAACAAAGAAACTAGCTACCAGAGAATATCTCACAAAGGACGCTACACCAAGCCACTGCCTGACTAGACTGACTCTATACCAAGTCACTGTCTTCCAGACTGACTAAAACATGCCGCCGTCCTCCACTAGTTCTCACAGCCACACGAGACCGCTCAGACTCCCGAAGAAAGTCTAGCGCTCACCTGATCAGGGCGGGTCTCCGCAATCTGAACTTTGTCACAATCTATGGGAAAAACCAGTCCCAAACAAACAGTATCCCAGACACTATGATAATCCGACTATCACAACAGAATATCTCCCACTCTAGCATTGCAGACATCTAAGGGTTACTACTTCCCGCCTCACTGCTTCAGCTAACATCACAGACTGTCTGACCATCCGTCACTGTCCAGTCTCTGTCCATCACCTTACAAAGTGGTTCTTTGCCAAAAACTATGAGCTTAGGTTACAGTGAACAACAGTGGCAAATACATAACACAGAGACAGTCTTACCCGGTCCGTCCAACCAGTGAACCAGAAGTGACATATCGAGGTAGACAATAAAAAACAGCTTACCCTGAGAGCTCTCTGGTCAGTTCTGTTCACCAAGCCGGCGGGGACACTTCACGGAGGCTGTCTTGGTGTTGTTGTTGTTTACTCCTAAGCCCACCCAGGGACGCCAAATATTGTTAGGGATTTTTATGCAGGGCCCCAACAGCCCTCTTGACTTTTGTAAGGTGAGTCCTAATTAACCCTTTCATGATTGAACATAGAGACCAAGACATGTCAATCTCTTAGTCAAGATCTTCTCTCCTTTTAATAATGAAAATGCATAATATATAACAAACAGAAGAATCATCAAAGGGGCGTGAATAGTATACTGCAAAGCTATTGGTCATCAGCAAATTCTGGGAAAAGAAAGTTAATTAATTGTGCGCAGTTCTCAGAGACCTTGTACACAGATATTGTTTATACTAAGAAGAAGATAAGTGGCTCCAGAATCATATTATTATGCAGCTTCGAGGACAGACTGGCTTCTCATTAAATGTCAAAGGGTATTAGCTGACAGGCAGAGTATCTGCATGAAGGAGAGTATCTGCATGAAGGAGAGTATCTGCATGGTGGAGGGGAGCTGAATGGAAAAGAGGGGCTGCATGGAGGAGAGGAGCCAGATGGTGGATAATAGCCACATAGAGTAGAGGAGCCGTATGGAGGAGAGGAGCCGCATGAAGGAGAGGAGTTACATGGAAGAAAGGAACTAAAGAGAGCAGTGTAGCGACATGGAAAAGAGGAGCTGCATGGAGGAGAGTAGCTGCATTCAAGGGAGGAGCTGCATAGAGGAGAGGAGCATGCATTGAGGAGATGAGCTGAATGTAGAAGAGGGACTGCATGGAGGAGAGTAGCAGTATGTAGGAGAGGAGCTGAATGGAGGAGATGAGCTGAATGTAGAAGAGGGGCTGGATAGAGATTAGGAGAAGCGTGGAGGAGAGGAGCTGCATGGAGGAAAGGAGATAAAGGGAGAAGTGTAGCTGCATGAAGGAGAGTATCTGCATAAAGTAAAGTAGCTGCATGGTGGAGAGTATCTGCATGGAGGAGAGGAGCTGAATGGAGGAGAGTACCCACATGGAGGAGAGGAGCAGAATGGAGAAGAGGGGCTGCATGGAGGAGAGGAGCCATATGGAGGAGAATAGCCGCATGGAGTAGAGGAGCTGCATGGAGGAAAAAAGCTAAAGGGAGCAGTGTAGCCGCATAAAGAAGAGGAGCTGCATGGAGGAGAGTAGCTTCATGGTGGAGAATAGCTACAAGGAGGAGAGGTGCTGAAGAGATTAGAAGCCGGGAAAACATGGTCGGGAGAGGAGCTGCTTGGATGAATGTAAGAACTGAAATGTAGGGAGATAGCTGCATGTTGGAGAATATCTACATATAGAGAAGAAGGTGGCGTGACTTGAGGATTTTAGAGGGGTACCACATGGAGAGAGAGGAAGGAGCAACCGAGATGCAGGTTGTCAGCAGTCATGAAAAGTAGTAGTTAACTGTCATAGGAGGAGGCTCAAGAGCAAGGAAGACTGCCTGGAGGAGATTAGCTTCATGTGAGGGGATGAACCTCATGAAGTGGAGGGAGCCACCGGTTGTAGGAATGAGCTGATGAAGGTGAGGGATAAGCATGGAGGAGAGGAAAGCTTGCAATGGAGGGCAGAGAGGGGTAGCATGGAGGATAGGAGCTT
>CM033645.1:727182-867366 GCA_019512145.1 Engystomops pustulosus
ATTAGAGGGGCCGCATGGAGGAGAGGAGCTAAAGAGAGCAGTGTAGCAGCATGGAAAAGAGTAGCTGCATAGAGGAGAGGAGCTGCATGGAGGAGATGAGCTGCATGTTGGGGAGGAGCCTCATGTAGTGGAGGAGCCACATGGAGGAGATGAGCTGAATGAAGGTGAGGAGAAGCATGGAGGAGAGGAGCTGCATGGAGGAGAGGAGTAGCATGGAGGAGAGGAGCTGCATGGAGGAGAGGAGCTGCATGGAGGTGAGGAGAAGCATGGAGGAGAGTAGAAGCATGGAGGAGAGGAGCCACATGGAGGAGAGGAGCAGCATGGAGGAGAGGAGCCACATGGAGAGAACTAGCTACATGGAGGAGAGGAGCCACATGGAGGAGAGGAGCCACATGTCCTCTCCTCTAGGTGTAGCGGATGCCCCCTGTCTATGGTGATGGATCTACAGTGTGTATGAGTACAAAATGCTTTATGGAATTGTAGTAGATTCTGTATTTTAGCGTCTATATCTCCATCTAGTGTCTGATGTTGGTGACTGTAGGCACCATGATCTGCTTTTTCTTTTTGGATAACTGCACATGGAGCTTAATGGCTGTGGGACGTACCCAAGCGGTAAGTCTGCAGCTATTACTCGTCTCAGATGTTGTTTCTGATGCATATAATGCTGCGATTTTGTGAAGCTCATGCTTTGCATTGCATAGGTTGATTTCCCCACCATGATCCTCAGCAAGTGATAGAAGTTACTTATTTGTTGAAGACCAGAAATTTGTAGCAGAAAGGCCTTCCTTCTGCAGAATATAACTTTAGTGTGTGTATGGGACTGTAATAATTTCTATACACTACAATGCTACTGTATTACCCTGCAGATTTCCATGTGCAATATGTAACATATGCAGATTCACTTAAAATTTTATGAAGCTTATTATTTAAGTCTTTACTATTGTGCTGCACTTTATGGCAGGTTATACAGGCGGTCCCCTACTTATGGACACCCGACTTACAGACGACCCCTTGACTTTACTATAGTCCCAGGACACAATGATCAGCTGTAAGGTGTCTGTAATGAAGCTTTATTGATAATCCTTGGTCCTATTACAGCAAAAAATTTTGAAACTCCAATTGTCACTGGGGCAAACATTTTTTTGTCTGGAGCTACAATTATAAAATATACAGTTTTGAAGAGCCCGTGATGCGGCAACAATGGAGGGGATCTGGTAATGCCCCCCCCCCAAAGGGGGCTCATTAGCATAATTATACATTTGACTTTAGAAGGAAAGATGCCATGGATAACATTTTAGAAAGATAAGAAAGAAGATTACCACAGTCACGGTACCTGGATCTATGAGTAAGTGTATCTTGTTCATCATACCTGATTTTGATGGTAAATTTCCCGTAAAAGGAGCTGAATAGACCGCTGTAAGAAGTATTCAGCCTGTATAAAATATTTTGGTAAAATAGCAAAGCATTAATGCAATTCATGCAACAGAAGGTTGAAAAGGCATTATAACTATTGCTGGTGTAAATCTAGAATATAAGGTAACGGCAACAGAGTAGGGATGTACATTGCTGGTCTTACTGATTACTTTCTCAAGGGTTTAGTTTCTGCAGGTCACAGGTTGGTGTTATGAGTATAGACATGGTGAGGAATTTCACTTCTTCACCACTTGAAGGTTCATGAAAAAAAGTTTTTTTAAACCTCTTTATAGAATTGTTAACTACAGTATCTTCCTTAATGCCAAAGTGAACATGTGCACTCAGTAAAATATTTATCCCATACACCAAACATTGTAATACAAAATAATCACTTTCAAGGAGTGCTGAACTGTATAAGCGCTGAGGAAGCAGGGGGAGGGAAAGACAGTGTAAACGCCAGTAAAGCCTGATCACAGAGGGGCTAGAGTAGCCCGTTAGAGTCATTAGGATAATTTTAAAAGTTGATTTTAGACGGAAGGAGGCCGTGGATAACAAATGTAAGGAGATTACCACAGTAACGGTGCCTGGATCTATGTGTAAGTGTCACTGGTTTATCAGGATGGATTTTGATGTTAGATTTCCTTTAATATCACATCAGGATTCGGTTTCTAGCTGTCACAGAGCCGGAGATGTCCGTTGTTAAAGTTAAGATTGTATCTGAAAAAAATATTTTACTGCAACAGTTGAGATCTTCAGTTCTCCTGATGTGCTATTAAATGGAACTTTAATATGACACCAGAACTGTGTGTTCAGAAGATATGACCGTTTGAAGCTGTCCACAGTCATGACATCTATCTATTTGCTATCTGCAACTGGTATGTGCAATTAGGATATATGTAGACGTATATCAGTTGTGAAGGGGTTAATGTGTCTAAAAATGAAAGATTTATACTAAAATAGATTTAGCACAGATAAGAAGTTAAAGGTCGCAACAGGTTAAAGAGGTGGTGCCAAGTTTGTACGTGATCCCCTGATCGCTGACAGACCTACTGCAATCCCCACAGATCATGAGAACAGGACCCCAAGCTATAAGTGGAGCAGCATTACAAGTATGCAGAGATCCATGAGCGCAGTGCTCAGTAATTTCTAACACTTCCTTACTATATTATGGAATGGCAGGATGCATACTTGTTCTGCTGCCCCAATACCTAGAGAGAACAGGACTATTCTCAGGTTTCCTGAGCGTCCACTTCTCGTGATCATTTGGGATCCCAGCAGTCGACCCCTCACCAATCAACTTGTTGGTAAATTGCAAACTTAGAACAACCCCTTTTGGGATTAAAATATTTGTGAAATGACATGAAATCATATTGTTTTAAGTATCTAAAATGAGAAAAGTAACGACCATCCGACTGTGAGAGGCAAAGACCCCATAGTCGGGCTAATTTACTTAGGGTCCCGCAGCCACATTTTCGTTGTGTTTTCCGACTTTTCTGGGATTGTGTTGTACGCAATCGGATTTTGGTGCATTGGCGCCGGCTTTCAGGTGACAGAAATCGGGGGGCGGGCCATCGGACGATCCAACGGATCCGGACTAAGCGCAGGATTTAACATTTAAATGTGTGTCGCAAGCCAAGCACTTACATGCAGCAGGAAGAAGATGGTGAACTCCGGCGGACCTGATCGGGGGAAGCAACAAAAGCAGGAAATTGGGCGCACGATTTACGTGAATCGCGGCAGAGTTCATCCTCGTTGGACAGTTCGTATCGGGGATCGCCCAGGGACTGGGTAAGTAAATGTGCCCCAATGTCTCAGGTCCTCAAAGCGGTTTCCAGGCTTCTGTATTACTAAAGAGCTAATTCATAGGAGAAGTCATTAGTAGCTCATCCTTTATATGTTCCTGCATTGATCTTGTAGCATTGGCGAGTGGTTCAATTGTGAAATTAGAAATGAATGGTGACAGGGGAACAATACATATGTTGATTGGAAGCGTGAGGGTTACATTTCAAGCAAATAGGAGAAAAATGTCCGTCACAGGTAAGTGACTTGTAGGTGCGCATTGTGTGGGGCTGCCATTCCTCTATGTCACCAATAAGTTGTTCTTCCAGTACTGTGTATTAGACAAATGGCGTCAACTCCACTCTATAATTAAGACATTGTCAACACAAGAAACGCAGCACCAGGCGTTACGGTGTCTATGGATACAAATGTCTTGGGAGAAATTCATATCCAGACACCGAAAACCTGAGCAACTCTTGTCATATGTATTTGTGAGAAGCTGCTAGACTGGAGCCGTACTCACCTGAGTTTCATCTTTACAGCTAAAGAAGATTCGTCCAAAGCTTTACTGTCCGGCTTAAGTGTAACCCGCCAGGCCCGGCGCTCAAACGTGAGTACATACAATCATGTCTGACGTATTGAGGTTCATACTGTGCATGGATGAGATTGTACTTCAGGCTTCCCAATAAGAAGTAAGTGTAAATTGCTCAATATAACATGAAGCTGTGGCTCCAAAAGTAAATACCGATGCAGGATCTCTAATTAGACTACAGGTCATAGCACTTACCTGCAGTGCACCCACACCATGTACCCTGGTATCCTGTATTCAGGAAATCACGCTACTACTCGCCTGTTCTGTTACTAGTCATATACGGGGCATAAATCATTGCAATACAGAAACTGATTCTTTAGTTCCAGCTGTGTAGGGATTTGTAGATTTTGCTTTTCAATAACCTAGTTACTTATATGAGGAGAAAAAGTGATTTATAGGGAGTTCTGAAAAGTAGTAATTCAAGGTTACAATTAGGTAACCCCAGTTATTTTATAATATATCTGTATAGCAATGATGGAGAAGCTATGTCACAGGCGCAGAGGTGGCACTCAGGGTCCTCTCTGTGTGCACCCAGGCCATCACCCCAGCACAGAGTTCAATAGACAAGACTCAAGGCTTTACAAGACTCCTTCATTCCGCATTCCGCATGAGATTCCGCATTCAGCGCTATTTTAAAGCTACACATCCTTGGCTTCCAGTGACTGAAGGAAGTGTGAAAATGTTTGGAGAGGCTTGGTGATCTCTGAAGTTTCTGCTACAAGCCCAATTCTTCCTGTCCAGTATAGCTTTGGAGGGAAGCTGCAGCATTAGTCTACATTCACGCAGCCTCTGTATATACGTCCCCCATAGGCCGGCAACGGACGCATGGAGCGGTACCGAAATGTTCCGTACTTGGGGAAAAGATAGGACATGTCCTATATTTCTCCGCTACTGTACGGCGGGCACACATTTGTATGAATGTAGCATTAATCCTAATTTGCCCTCCTTCTTTCACCTATATTGCTGTCTTCAGGATGATTTGTTGTGGCTGAGCAGTTAGCAATAAATAATATAAATAATAATAAATATAAATGATATAAATACAATTTAACTTTAACCCCTTAACGCTCTGCGCCGTAGCTCTACGGCGCAGAGGTACCGGCTTAAGTGTAACCCGCCAGGCCCGGCGCTCAAACGTGAGTACAAACAATCATGTCTGACGTATTGAGGTTCATACTGTGCATGGATGAGATTGTACTTTCGGCTTCCCAATAAGAAGTAAGTGCAAATTGCTCAATATAACATGAAGCTGTGGCTCCAAAAGTAAATACCGATGCAGGATCTCTAATTACACTACAGGTCATAGCACTTACCTGCAGTGCACCCACACCATGTGCCCTGGTATCCTGTATTCAGGAAATCACGCTACTACTCACCTGTTCTGTTACTAGTCATATACGGGGCATAAATCATTGCAATACAGAAACTGATTCTTTAGTTCCAGCTGTTTAGGGATTTGTAGATTTTGCTTTTCAATAACCTAGTTACTTATATGAGGAGAAAAAGTGATTTATAGGGAGTTCTGAAAAGTAGTAATTCAAGGTTACAATTAGGTAACCCCAGTTATTTTATAATATATCTGTATAGCAATGATGGAGAAGCTATGTCACAGGCGTAGAGGTGGCACTCAGGGTCCTCTCTGTGTGCACCCAGGCCATCACCCCAGCACAGAGTTCAATAGACAAGACTCAAGGCTTTACAAGACTCCTTCATTCCGCATGAGATTCCGCATTCAGCGCTATTTTAAAGCTACACATCCTTGGCTTCCAGTGACTGAAGGAAGTGTGAAAATGTTTGGAGAGGCTTGGTGATCTCTGAAGTTTCTGCTACAAGCCCAATTCTTCCTGTCCAGTATAGCTTTGGAGGGAAGCTGCAGCGTTAGTCTACATTCACGCGGCCTCTGTATATACGTCCCCCATAGGCCGGCAACGGACGCATGGAGCGGTACCGAAATGTTCCATACTGGGGGAAAAGATAGGACATGTCCTATATTTCTCCGCTACTGTACGGCGGGCACACATTTGTATGAATGTAGCATTAATCCTAATTTGCCCTCCTTCTTTCACCTATATTGCTGTCTTCAGGATGATTTGTTGTGGCTGAGCAGTTAGCAATAAATAATATAAATAATAATAAATATAAATGATATAAATACAATTTAACTTTAACCCCTTAACGCTCTGCGCCGTAGCTCTACGGCGCAGAGGTATAAGGGATGTATGAAGAGGGCTCACGGTCTGAGTCCTCTTCATACAAAGGTGGGGGTTTTTGCATTTTGCACAAAACCCCCACCGCTAATAACCGCGGTCGGTGCTTGCACCGATCGCAGCTATTAACCCTCTCAACACCGCCGGCAAAGTCGCCGGCGGCGTTTAAAAGACGGCAGTGCGCGGGCGCCGCCATCTTTTTTCTGATCGCCGCGCCCCCGAACGTCATTGGTTACCATGGTAGCCTCGGGTCTTCTTTTGACACGAGGCTACATGGCTTATGCAGGTTCGTTACAATGAGCCAGTGGCTCATTGTAATGTATGACCTGCAAAAATGCCATATATTGCAATACTGTAGTATTGCAGTATATGGTAGGAGCGATCTGACCATCTAGGGTTAATGTACCCTAGATGGTCTAAGAAAAACATTATTGGACAATAAGAAAAAGAACACAATCAAAAACATAGTTAATTAATTCCATGAAGAAATTGCAGTATTTTTCTAGTACTGCTTGTAGAGCAAGATAATGGGGCACATTTACTAAGGGTCCGCAGCCGCGAATTCGTTGGTTTTTTCCCAAATATTTCCGCTTTGCGCTGTATTTCACTGGATTGTGGCGCACGCGATCGATTTTTGGCGCAATCGCGCCGACTTTCGCGCGACAGAAATCGGGGGGCGTGGCCACCGGATAACCCGAAGGATTCGGAAAAACCGCAGAATTTAAAAAGCCATTTGTGTCGCAAGATCAAGCACTCACATACACCAGAATAAAACAGGTGAACTTCGGCGGACCTCGGCGCAGCAGCGACACCTTGTGAATATCGGCGCACGGACCTTAGTGAATCCCGGCAGAACCCGAATCAGCGTCGGAGAACCCGCCGCTGGATCGCGACTGGACCGGGTAAGTAAATGTGCCCCAATGTGTTATCAATGTGTAACAGGATGTGATGTCACAAGTAAGCAATTTGAGCCCTTCGTTTCAGATGACTTTTACTATCTGAGGTTTCTTCAAAGGTTTCTTTTACATATCCTGGAGTTCCAGAGACAAATGGTTGTAGAATTTTGTCCAGTTACGATGACATTTTTTCTAACAACGAACCTGCCCCGGATATAATGGGGCATAACAGTGGAGGGAAAATGTCTTTATGAGACTTTGGTAATGCATAAAATATTGGAGTATTACGAAAATCTGGTATTAATTTTCCTGTTACCTCCTTAGTTAGGATACCCAAAAATACTCCTTCCTGTAGAACTATATGTGCTTTCGAACTTCATTGCCTTGTGTGGGATCTTTACATATACAGTATTTTTCGGACTATAAGGAGCACCGGAGTATAAGGCGCACCATCAATAAATGCCTGCTAATACGTCTAGGTTCATATATAAGGCGCACCGGAGTATAAGGCGCACCTGATTATAACGATGAATGACCAGCAGGTGGCAGTTCTGTTGTCTGTAAGTATGGTTCATATATAAGGCGCACTGGACTATAAGGCGCACCTTTGATTTCTGAGAAAATCAAAGGATTTTTAGTGCGCCTTATAGTCCGAAAAATACGGTAAAGTGCTTTGTCTAATACCACTGTAGAGCTTCATTTGTATGATGCTCTTATTAACCCCTTAACGCTCTGCGCCGTAGCTCTATGGCGCAGAGGTATAAGGAGTGTATGAAGAGGGCTCACGGGCTGAGTCCTCTTCATACAAAGGTGGGTTTTTTTGCACTTTGCAGAAAACCCCCACTGCTAATAACCGCGGTCGGTGCTTGCACCAATCGCGGCTATTAACCCTGTTATTGCCGCCGGCAAAGTCGCCGGCGGCGTTTAAAAGACGGCGGCGCGGCGATTGGTTGCCATGGTAGCCTCGGGTCTTCGTTTGACACGAGGCTACATGGCTTCTGGAGATTCGTTACAATGAGCCAGTGACAAAATGGCTCATGCAAAAATGCCATATATTGCAATACAGAAGTATTGCAGTATATGGTAGGAGCGATCTGACCATCTAGGGTTAATGTACCCTAGATGGTCTAAGAAATAGTGGGAAAAAAAAGTTTAAAAAATAAAAAAAATTAATAAAATATTAAAAATTCAAATCACCCCCCTTTCCCTAGAACTGATATAGAACATAATAAACAGTAAAAATCACAAACATATTAGGTATCGCTGCGTCCCAAAATGCCCGATCTATCAAAATATAAAATCGGTTACGGCCGGCGGTGACCTCCGAGGCGGGAAATGGCGCCCAAATGTCCGAAATGTGACTTTTACACATTTTTACATCACATAAAAAATGAAATAAAAAATGATCAAAATGTCGCACAGACCTCAAAATGATAGCAATGAAAACGTCGCCTCATTTTGCAAAAAATGACACCTTACCACATTCGCCGGGCGCAAGTATGAAAAGTTATTAGCGTCAGAAGATGCAAATCAAAAAAATAATAAAAGTAGGCGTGTTATTTGGAGCGAAGAGTGAAAGTAGTTAAAAACATGAGCCACAGAACATGAGCACGGCAGGTTTTTTCAATTTTTGCACATTGGAATTTTTTTTTCAGATTGCGCAGTACACGGCATTGTAAATAAATAACATTACGGGAAAGTAAAATTTGTTACGCACAAAATAAGCCCTCACACAGGTCTGTACACGTAAAAATGAAAAAGTTATGGATTTTTGAAGTTGGAGAGCGAGAAATGAGCCGAAAAACCCTCCGTCCTTAAGGGGTTAATAATAATAATTCTTTATTTATATAGTACACACAGGTTACTCAGTGCTGCACAGAGCTTGCCAAATGAGTTTAAGCCAAGTCAGATTTACTTATATGAACATGTCGACTATACAATGACTATACAACATTCTATGTACTAGTACTAGGACATTATACAGCAAACATATACTAGGGACATGAGAACTTACGAGACAGACTTACATAGAACTTTACAATGATCTTACTAGGTCTAGGGAAACTATACAACGACATACTAAGACAGGGAACTATAAGATACTATACTAGGTCAAGAACTATTACAACGACTATACAAGGTAGGAAACTATAACAACAGTCTGCTAGACTAGGGAAATATACACATGACGTAAACTGGATTAAAAACTTGCACAATCAACCATCTGTGACAATAATAAATAGTTTTTAAAACCGATGTAGTCTGAGAAGGAAAATATACAAAGTCTAAAATCATCATATTACAAATATGTTAAAAAAATAAAGAACATTGATCTCTGATTAGAAGATGAGCGAGCACTAAATGCTCGAGTGCTCGTTACTCGAGTCGAAAGTTTCCTGATGGGTCGAGTGCTGTATGAAATAAACGCACCTATGAAGTCACAGGGAGAATCGGAGCATTTTACTAAAGAACATTGAAAGAACACAAGGACGAAGAACACATTGTCAGATGTATGGACAGAACGTGTTCTTCACACACATTTGTTATGCACATATATGTGATGGAAACGTCGGCGCGATTCTTCGGATAAGTTAGCAGATTGTACGGAAACATCTGCAATGTGTTCTTTCAATGTGTTTTACTTCAATGATCAGTGTTAATGTTTCACTGTGTTTTCATGTGTTTTTAAGAAAGCCTCGATCTCGAGCAGCAAAATACTCGTCGAAGCAACAAGCCGTTTCTAAGTATCGCATAATAATTCGAATACGAGCTAAGATCAGACAAGATACTCGCTCATCTTAATATGATGATTGGAGTGGCGTGGAGATGGATAGCCTTAGTATTTAGAAACACGTATGGAAAGTTTATGTGGTCAAATAGTATTCCACTGTGGCCTGGGGACTATGAACTGCATGGACTATAGGTAGACCAATAAGAAGCCTTGCTGTTGATATGTTTATTGCTGATGAGTATAAATTATGTTTTGCAATATACTAATTCTTCATATTCTTCCTGTTTAGCACGCAAAAGAGGAAAAGGACTTTGCAGGAGCCTTCAGCTTCATTTAACTCTGTGACCTTTAGACAAGTGTCACCACAATCACGTGAGGCATTGCCTTTGTTTGAGGTAATACATCTTTGATAGTGTACTGTGAATTATGCTATGCATGAAAGACACCATGAATTTCATGTATAATGTTGATATTTAAGTCGTGAATCAAAGGGCATTTCAGCCGCTAAGGACCAGAGGGACTGTGGGGGATTGGTTTCATTTGATTCCATCTACATACAGTAGTATACTAACCACCCTCTGCATGTGAAACAGCCCCTTATTGCCATTTTAGCATTACTTATCATCAAAAATTTGAGCGTGGGGAAAGTCAGGTTTGGTACATCATAACTATTTGACCCATGGAAAGTTTCCCAGGGGTTGCGCTGCATGTTTTGCTTAGACTCTGCAACGGTTACGGTAATAACTGGTCAGAATTGGGTAATATTATACACAAGCAGGGCCGCATTGTTGTTGACCGTTCCACCAATTTACAATATATATACGTGCTCTATGTTATTTAAGGACTACAATATATACAACAGATTAACACCTGTTCATATATCGTGATGTTTTTTTTTTTCTGTTTAGCCAAAACCAAGATACACCTTAAGGAATACTCTTACTTGAAGTGGCAGGTATAAGGATGGAACTACTGCGCACCAGTCAGGTGAGGGTTTGGTGGGGCCGGGAGCTTAGTTTGTTAGTGTTTTAAACCGCAGAATCGCGGATTTTTAAAACCCTTTTTAAACTTATGGCCGAAGCTGCTGTCGGCGCGGGAGGTACGCGATCGGCGCACATTGCGCCCGGACCAGCCTGCGTTCTCCTCACTTCCTATGTAGCCGCGCGCATGTAAGCGCCGAGCTCGACCTCCCTGCGCCGAAGCAGCTTCGGCCATAAAGTTAAAAGTGTTTTAAACCCGTACTGCGTTTAAAACACTACAAAAATCAGCTCCGGCACCAGCCACCCTGATTGTGTGCTCCGGGCTCTGGCTTGTAGTTCCTCTTATACCCTGCAATCAATGGTAGCGTACCTTTAATGGAAGAAAGAAACGTATAAAGAAAGACTAGGGGTATTGTTCACACATGCAGAGGTTCCCATCGGGGAAACCCTTAAGGAAGAGGATGAACAGGCAGTTAAAAACCCATTTCTGTAATCCCACGTCTTTGGGAGATCTGTACCTTAGGGACCCATAGACTTCTAGATTTCAGACATGATTTGTATCTTACACAATGTGTTGATTTGAGCAGTGCTGATCACTTTTTGTTGGAAGGTGCTGTTCTTTTGTTTCTTCATGAAAAAATGGGAAAAGAAACATTAAATTACTAAAATGTCAAAAATGCCCGGGACATGTTTCGTGACAAGATGCTGATAGCTGTCTGAAAAATGGTTTAGTGAAGATCTATCATCAAAATCAAGCTGGGACAAAAGATTACTCATCGATTGAGGCACGTGTTGTTTGTAATCTTTTATAGTTCGTTAGTCATGGCCTCCTTCCTTCATAAAATCAACTTTTAAAATTTAGCTAGCATGTAAATTAACCATCGCCCCTACGTGCGATAGGTCATGGGACTGTTATATTGACCTCACACTGTGGTGCTTTGCTTCAAGGGAGGGTAAGCTTAGAAACTGCTGATGGCACAGTTATAAAACAGAGGCAAAGAGGACGGATAGTAATCACTACCCAGGGCCATTCAGGCTAATTAGTTGATATAGTTTTTTTAAAAGTTGATTTAGAGGGACGTGCGGCAGGGATAACAAATATAAGAAGATGTCTTCACAGTTCACGGTGCAAGGATCTCCGGTCCCTGGTTTATCAGATTGGCATTTTGATGTTGGATTTCCCTTCTACCACAAATCTACAACTAGTATCAAGATTGCAAACCAAAGCCGATGAAGACTAGTTTCTTCCTCGATATGCCTTATTTTTAGAAATTAATATAATATTAATATTTATTAGTTATAAATAGTAAGAACTGTGATGAAACGAAGATGTCTCCTAAGCAGCACAATATCAAGATGTTCACTTCTTAGTGATTAAAGCTAAACAGATGCTGCACAGACGGGGGCCGGCAGATTAGAAAGCCCGGGCTGCTCTGAAACGAGGTTAGTATCCATTGAGGTTGCATACGCTTGCAAAAACCTTGTAAATAAGAGTTATAGTATAGTACGATTGACACTGCAGAATTGTTGTTTTTAAGGAAAATCTACCAGCAAAAAAAATAATGACAAAACAGGGAACTTACCATGATCCAGGCACGGGGGACTGTTGGTCATAAAACTATATAATCCGTTTGGGCATTCATTACAGGTGTACCCTACTAAGGACACCCGATTTACAGAAGACGCACTGTGGCATATAAATCTATGAGACAAAAAGAACTACGTATGCTCAATTCTATTGAGCCTTAAACCAAATAATAAAGGCGTCCCTTATTAAGGACACCAACTTACAGACGAACCTAGGTAACCCAAGGGCAACCTGCCAACTTGGACCTATAGTTTGACATTTCTGGATGTTACTATAGCCGCAGACCCGTAATGATCAGATGTAAGGGTCGAGGAACCGACACAGCTGGTGATTGAAAAATATTGGATCACATATACAGTTTGGACTACATACAAAGTCAATTAAGAACAAACGCCGGACCCTATCGTAATAACTGCCTGTAAGTATAAGCTTGCATGAAGAAATGTATTGCCTGAGATTGACGACAGTGGGTTACCGGGCAAAAACGGGAACATCTTGTGCCATCTCAAGAGAGTATGTGCCTTGTGAATAACGACCAAGTAGGCATACTCGAATCGGATTATATTATTTTTATGTTGGTTCAGGACTGATCAGTACAGGGAAGTAAAAGGCTCTATGTGCCGATAGGCTCTTTTAGGTTGTCAGGCATTTGGATGTAATTCGGAAAAATATTATTCGATCAATTCCTCTGGCTTTTTCCCTTCTCACCCTCTCCTTAAATCGCCAGAAAGAATTGAGTGTCCCGTACTCGCTGCGAAAATTGGATTTTTTTTTCCAAATATGTTTATTCTGAGTGTCAATCAAGAACAAAAGGAGGCCTATTAAAGGGAACTAATAAAGCTACAATCCATGTCATAGCAATTTACGTCTAAACTATTGTCTTTTTCCCGCTATAAGCTGTTACTTGCGTAAACATAAACCCCAAGACTACAAAAAGACTTAAACAAAGACGGGACAAGGTCCCCGTTCTCGTAAAACATATCCGGGTCTTGTCATGGCCACCTGTAACGTCGGGGATCCCGTTCGTAACGTCGGAGACAAGAGAGAAAGGCAAGAGGCAGGGTGTGGAGGAACCGACAACTGCCATAGGTAGATAGTTTTCACCATGTCGGGCTCACATATTCCGGAATTACAATAGATGAATTTTTCTAGATACAAGCTTGCCAACCAACCTCCCCTCTGCTTGTTTGGGATCTGGAAAAGAACGTAGAGCAGCAGATCTTGACATGTGTATCGGCCAAGAGGAGACTCTTGTGGTGGATTGGATGCAGGAGGAGGCAACAGTGAAAAGCAAGCAAACAGTGATGAAGGTTTGTTGAGGACGTTCCTACAGGCACGTCTATCATCTTCTTTATAGTGAATATAATATCTTTGAATCACATTGAGATATAAGTACAACTTATAAATATCAAAATATTATTATGTACACAACAATCAAACGGAAAATGTTCTCATGAAAACGACTTATTTAGTCCAGGTCTTAAAAAAAATAAGCAAAATGTCAATTCTGTTAATAATTGCACTGACACTGTGTAATGCTAATGGTCTGTATGTAATGTATGCCCCTACAACAGAGCAATGAAGAGCTTTGATTGGTTGAGAGGGGCAACAAGTTTATTTATTACTTCTGTTGAGCCCTTTATATTGTTGGTATATTGCTATTTTATGTAATGGGGGATGTTAAGTAGTAAACAAGACACTTGTGGCATCTATATATAACGGAAGTAAAGAGCAGAGGTTTTAGCCTTCAAACTTCAGGGTCTGAACTCTTGGTCCTTGGTCACTAATATTGGGGCCAAGGCTATATTATAGGGTTCCGCCTGAATCGCCGCACTTTGTAGGGTTACCGGCCGCCGCCGATATAAGATTTGGTGCCGGAAACTTGACCTCCGGATTGGGCGCACCCGCTCGGTGACCGATTGTGGCATCAGCGCCGCTTTCCGCAAAAATCCGGTGGCTTGGCCGTCAGACAACCTGACGGATTCGGAAAAAAATAAAAAACACGGAATTTAAAAAGAGTTGTGTCGACAGATCAAACACTCACCTGCACGGGAACCTCCGGGGGACTCGGCGCAAGCAGCGACCATGGTGGATACT
The DNA here is from genome assembly GCA_019512145.1 of Engystomops pustulosus. Taxonomy (NCBI): domain Eukaryota; kingdom Metazoa; phylum Chordata; class Amphibia; order Anura; family Leptodactylidae; genus Engystomops; species Engystomops pustulosus. The sequence goes on from CM033645.1 coordinate 741,466, forward strand.
CGGGAGCAAACGAACTTTCGACTAGTGATCAATAGTTGGTCATTGGCGAATTACATAGTGCCGCCCACCCGGGGGATAAGGAAGACAAGGGTGGCACTCAGAGCCATTTTGTGGGCAATCAGGGACAAATGACCAAAGGACAGAGGTTCACCAACCAGGACCAAATCCACCAAATCTTTATGCAGGTACAAACGGCAACTTAAGAGAAGAGGACTTTGGGACTTAACGGTGTGTTTGGAACTGAACGGGATGTACCGGGGGGGGGGGGAGAGGTGAATGTTGTTGACCGGAATGCTTACTCTTTGGCATTTCATCCTGCTGGACCGACATTCTTCCACTCACCAGAGAGACCTTTTTAGAGAAGCTACAATGATCGTCTGTATTTTCCCCTTCTTTCAACTGTATGTGGAGTTTTAGGGGGCGATATGATTGAAAGATGTCAAAAAAAAGGTGCAATACGTTATTGCCTTAAAATTGCATGTTGGAACTTCACAGGAAATTATTAGATTTGGTTATGTTTGGGCACTCTGGTCTCGAAAAAGGTTCGCAATCAATGGATTTAGTAGCACATCAGTGAGGACAGGAGCTAGAAGACACCATAGGATAGCAGCAGTACGAATGGCAGTGATTATACATAGGAACAATTGTGTGAAACGATCCGTTGCTCCGTGGTGGCACTCGAGAGACCTTTAGGTGGGCGGCACTCGACATCACCAGAGATGATAAGGTATTCTTCCTGTCAGAGTCCCAGACAGCCAAGGACTTGCGTGCTCAGAGCTATGTTAAAGTGGACAGATCTACCTGGGAAGATTTTCGGACCTATTTGTGTCATCAGGTGATTGGTCTAATGAAAAAGCATCGTGACAGAGGAAAGGTCGAAAATCACGAATTAAATTTAGTGTTGGAATTTGCGATAAATAAGGGGGTTTTGTCTGTAGTTAGTTTGGCACTCAGGTCTCAAAAGGTTCGCCCCAAACTGCCTTAGTGAAGCCGCAGACCCGTACTATATCCATGCTCTATTTTGCGCCACTGTGTTTAATCTTTGTAGCTTGTCTCAAAGCTCACAATGTTGTGACAATGTTTGCAAAAAAAAAGGATCCATAGCTTTTCACATCCCTCAGACTTTAGTGTGAAGGGGCCAAGCCCGCCAACACGAGGCAGAATAGGACCTGCGCTGAGATGGTGTTCAATTCACCGGCACTATTCACTGATCCACGGATGTTTGTTGCGGAGAAGCGAAATATCTAAGCAGCTCAGAGCGTTACCTTCATTAATACAGACAATAGGGTATTATGTCTAGTCTATTTTTTTTAATCAATTCTTCTCATTTGCTAGATTCTTGCTTGCGTGTGTCATTCATAGAAAGGTTCTAAGCCCGATCCTTCCGTGAGTAGTGTAAGATGTCACATGGTCCAAATGAGGGAGAGAGAGACTACGAGCGCAAATTATTTTCGCACATAGCTCATAGATTACGCTCTATGATTAATAACAGCATGAATTTGACAAAGTTGGGAACAGATGCGGTAAGACTAAAGAAAATTACAAATGGGTTGAGAAACCTACTTTCGTATAAGGGGTGACAGCACCAATTGGTCTAGATTTCTATCACTGGAGTTACCTAAAATCATCTGGAGTTATCTTTTGGGTTGCCAAAATTTCACACAAAGTCTATGGAGTAAACATGGAAAGGCGGATTTCGAGTACAGCAGCAAGAAGGGTGAGCGAACTAGAGGCAGGAATATGAGAGACTGTATAGGGACCATATGGAATTGATACAGACAGTATATTGAGCAAAAGAAAAACAGCCAGTAATGAATTGCATCCATCTTCATTAGAACCAGATATAAATAGTCATTATAGAGTATTTAGTGAACGTGGCCAAGAAAATGACCAGCGAATTAACTGTAGTACAAAGTGGAACAGATTTTAAAAATTTTTCTTTGTTTTGTAAGCTGTTTCAGAACTAGTCAATTGGGGGACCTTTAGAGAACCCTCTGCGCGACCCAGTCACCCCCACAGACTGTCTGGTCTGAGAAAGTAAATCAATGATGGTAGTATGATTAAACCGCAGAGCCTAAAAATAAATGGCAAACTTACTGTGTCTATGTGCCATGACCAACGCTTCTTCATGTTTGGTGCTCTACACTTGGGATAGTCATTGCCAAATGCTCTCAGCAACCGTACATGACTTACCAATAATGTCTGTGTGAAACTCAACGTAGGTGCTTCATACAACGGCCAGCGGCTGGACTACCTTATTAGAACGTAGGCATATCAACAAAATTACTGAGTGTAAAAGTCAGCCCGTCGACTCCTAGACCAGCACGGATGGTCTCTCATTGAGAGAAAGAAGCTGATAGACTTGTGCAACGAAAATCGTATATACACAGCTGTCATTTTCAAGAATTTTATATAATAGTGTTAGCTGTCAGGATATATGTTGTATAATGACTACCAATTACTAACCTATTGGTTCTTTTTATTTCATCTTGTTCAGCAGGAAGCATCTTTAAAAAGTTGAAGTGTATAATGTTCTTGGACCACCGCATTCTTAAATTTCCCTTAGCTCATGACCTGGGGATGAAAATAAGAGAACGCCCTGGTATTTCTGTTTCTATGGCAGTGGACCCAAACAAAATAAGCGCTTTGTACAATTGTCGACAGCGAAACAGTAGACTGAACAAAGATTTATATACATAAAATATTATATGTGACTGATAATCATGCCTGTTCTTCAGGTACTCACTTGTTCTTAAACTACGTCATTTTAACTCATGTATATTTATAAAGATATCACGCCCACCATAAAATAGTGACGCTGTTTTACCTTGCATAACCTTCCTCGAAAAAAAAACCTTTTCTTAGACCCCTATTTGGGTGCATGATATGTGCATATGTAGAGTATCATGTCGGGATTGTGAACTTGCTATGCTAGTTTAAGGGATACAAAACACTACTTAGGATCACTACAGTAGAACCTGTAATACCCAAAAGGACAAAGCCATAATATATAACGCAGTTGTATTGACTCTGAGTTACTTGATGGTGAGCACATTGGGGACCGAATATTATTTCTGATCAAACCTTATCATAAAAAGCTGTAGGAAAAGCCTGGAATGCCATTTTCACCATTGACCATTGCTCCGAGGTCAATTGTGTTGGGAAGTCAGGATTCTGATTGAGCGGATTGAATGCTGGTCAGACCATCCGCAACTTCCTGTAGTGACTGAGATCCTTTAGCTTTCTCAACATCTCGTCATCCCTGGATAAGCCTCCATAAGCATAACATTTAAATTAGTGCTTGGCAGTTAGTTCGATTTAGTCACACTCATTGGCTTGAGACAGTCGTTTTAAATTGCGACACACATTTTATTTCGCAAAAAGCATTTCATAGTATCAATCCAATTTTATTGTCATAAGCTTTAAATGGCCTTTCAGCTACTGTCTCCAGGGTCCAGCAATGACAGATATTATAAGGCTCTATTTTTATGGAAAACACAATACAGGTCGCTTCCGATTGTCGAATCAGGGAGACAGAGTCAGTTTTATTCTTTATGTTTGATAAACATGTTAAATACTCTTTCCAGATAAAGATAACATTGTGAAAGATCTAGCTTTATGTTACATTAAGAATAGAGGAATAGACTCGTGGAGGAGAGCTAACTGCTATTGCTAGCCTATAAAGTCTATGCATATTTTTATGACAGTACCTACGAAAATTAATAGTCACAAACGGTATGAAAACTGCTATATCTTTCCATAAAAATGTAACTAGCCAGTTGGCTGCTAATACATATGCCATAAAGGATCCTTGGGACCAGTGAGAAAAGGGAAGACCCGGCTTCAGCAACAGTGGGCAAGGATCATGTAAAAATGTATAATTGGACTATGAGTGTGAGATCCAGGCGAACTGCTACAACAAAACTGTGGTACCTGCACAAATTTTCCGCCCGCCCAAATAAACAGGATCATGCATTATCAGGCTAAGGCTTGGTCATTCTATCTCCTTAGGTGTAGAGGATGCCCCCTTCTAGGTGCTGTAGAATAGCCGCTCATAAGTGTAGAGGATGCCCCTGTTATGGTGATGGTAGAACCTCCTCTCCTCTGGTTGAGGATGCCCCTGTCCTATGTGGTATTGATGGTAGAAAACCTCCTCTCCTCTAGTGTAGAGGATGCCCTGTCCTGTCTATGGTGATGGTAGAATTAGAAGAATCGCTTCTCTAGGTGTAGAGGATGACCCGGTCATGGGTGATGTGAACCTACTCTCCTCTCGGGTATATGAAGGATGCCCCCTTCGTCTATGGTGAGGTCGAACCTACCTCTCTTAGGTGTAGAGGATGCCCCCTGTTATGTGGGATGTAGAAACCTCATCTCCTCTAGGTGTAGAGGATGCCACCTGTTAGGGTGCATGGGTAGAACTCCTCTCCTTCAGCGTGTAGAGGAGATTGTCCCCTGTATATGGTGAGGTAGAACACCTCTCCTTCGGTATAGAGGATGCACCCCGGTCTATGGTGATGGTAGAGTCGCACTCTCCTGTAGGTGTAGAGGATGCCCCCTGTCTATGGTGATGGTTCGATGGTAGGCCTCTTCTCCCGAGGTGCAGAGGATGGCCCGCCGTTCTCTGTGTGGTTGAACCGCTCTCCTCTAGGTGTTAGAGGATGCCACCTGTCTATGGTGATGGTAGACCTCCTCTCCTCTAGGTGGTAGAGGATTGTCCCTGTCTCTGTGATGGTAGAACCTCCTCTCCTCTAGGTGTAGAGATGGTCCATGTCTATGGTGAGTAGAAGGTAGAACCTCCTTTCTCCTCTAGGTGTAAGAGGATGCCCCCGTTCTTGGTGATGGTAAGAGCCTCCCTTCTCCTTAGGTGTAGAGATTGCCCGTTTTGGCGATGGTAGAACCTCCTCTCTCTAGGGGTTGTATTAAGAGGATTGCCCCCTGTCTATGGCGATGGTAGAACCTCCTCTCCTTCGTTGTAGAGGATTTTGTCCCATTGTCTATGGTGATGGTTAGAACATCCCTCTCATCTAGGTGATGTAGAGGTGCCCCTTGTCTATGGTGGATGGTAGAGCCTCTCCCGCTAGTTGTAGAGATGACCCCGTCTATGGCGATGTGAAACTCCTCCTCTAGTGTTTCAAAAAAAGGGAAGGGGGGGGTGTGTTTTGTTTGTTTTTTTTTTTTTTTTTTGTGGCCCCTGTCTAGTGGCGATGGTTAGAACATTATCCTCTAGGTGTAGAGGATGCCCGTGTTTATGGTGATGGTAGAACCTCCTACCTAGGTGTAGAGGATGTCCCCTGTCTATGGTGATGGTTTAGAACCTCCTCTCTCTATTGTAGAGGATGACAATGTTCTTGGTGATGGTAGATAGGAACATCCTCTCCTCTAGGTGTAGAGTATGCCCCCGTCTATGGTGATGGTAGACCATCCCTCCTTAGGTGTAGGGATGCCCCCTGTCTATGGTGATGGTAGATAGACCTTCCTCTTCCTTAGTGTAGAAGGATGCCCCCTGCATGGTGATGGTAGAACCTCCTCTCCTCTAGGGGTAGAGGATGCCCCCTGTCTATGGTGATGGTAGAAACCTCTCTCCGTCTAGTGTAGGAGGATGCCTACTGTCTATGGTGATGGTAGGACCTCTCTACCTAGTTTGTAGAGGAGGCCTCCTGGTCTATGGTGAGGTAGAACCTCATTCCTTAGGTGAGAGGGGGGGGGGGGGGGATGTGCCCCCTGTCATGGTGATGGTTAGAAGCCGCCTCTCCTCAGGTGTAGAGGATGCCCACTGTCTATTGGTGATGTTTAGTAGCGACCTCCTCATCCCCTAGGTGAGAGGATGCCTCCTGTCATGGTGATGGTAGAAACTAGAACCTCCTCTCCTCTAGGTTGGAGAGAAGCCCCTGTATATGGTGATGGTAGAACCTCCTCTCCTCTAGGTGTTAGGGATGCCCCTGTCTATGGGATGGTGTAGAACCGACTTCTCTAGTGTAGGGAGGCCCCCGTCTATGGTGATGTAGTAGAAACCTCCTCTCTCTAGGTGTAGAGGGATGCCCCCTGTCTATGGTGAGGTAGAAACCTCCTCTCCTCTAGGTTGTTAGAGGATGCCCTGTTATGGTGATGGTAGAACCTCTCTCTCTAGGTTGTAGCGGATGCCAATGTCTATGGTGATGGTGTTAGAACTCCCGCTCCTCTAGGTTGTAGAAGGATTCCCCTGTCTATGGTGATGTAGAACCTCCTCTCCTATAGGTGTAGAGGATGCCCCTGTCTATGGTTGATGGGTAGAACTCCTCTCCTCTCGGTGTAGAGGATGCCTCCGGTCTATGGTAGAGTAGAACTACTCTCCATAGCGTGTAGAGGCTGCCTACTGTCTATGGTGATGGTTAGAATCCTCCTCTCCTTAGGTGTAGCGGAGTGCCCCCCTGTCTATGGTGATGGTAGAGCCGCTCTCCTCTAGGTGTAGAGGAGGCCCCCTGTCGATGGTGGATGGAGGACCTCCTCTCCCTAGGTGTAGAGCGCCGCCTGTCTATGGTGATGGTAGAACCAATCCATCTAGGTTGTAGAGGATGCCTCTGTCTATGGTGATGGTAGGACCTCCTCTCCTAGGTTGTGAGGATGTCCCCTGTCTATGGTGGTTAGAACCTCCTCTCCTCTAGGTGTCGAGGATGCCCCATTGTCTCTGGTGATGGTAGAACCTCCTATCCTCTAGGTGTAGAGGATGCCTACCTGTTATGGTGATGGTTTAGAACTATCTCCTCTAGTGTAGAGGATGCCTCCTGTATATGGTGATGGTAGAACCTCCTCCTCAAGTGTGAGGATTGCCCACTGTCTATGGTGATGATAGAACCTCTACCAATCTCCTCTAGATGTAGAGGTTGCCCCCTGTCTATGGGTGTTGTCGTACTCATATCCTTCGGTGTGGAGAGGATGCCTCCTGTCTTAGGTGGTGGTAGACCTCATTCCTCTAGGTGTAGAGGTTTCAGGTCATAAGGCTTTGAGCAATCAGTTTATAAACACTTATGAAACACTTCTCCATGCAGGATGTGTCCTGGACCACATTTCTGGCTTTGGAGAACTGCTGTCCTCAAATGGAATAACCAAAAAGGAAAGTCCAGTAATTATGTTACTGCTGAATGCAATGGAGGGATTCATCCGTGATCTACAGGTGTATGCGTACAAAGCTCTGGGAGTTGTAGTAATTCTGTATTTTAGCGTCTATATCTCCATCGAGGTCTGATGTTGGTGATGTAGGCACATGATCTGCCTTTTCTTTTGGATTAACGACATGAGCTTAATGGCTGTTGGGACCTTTATTCTTTTTTTTTTTCTTTTTTTTTTTCCTTTTCTTTCCCCTCTGGGACTACCTAAGTCTGCAGCTAGTACTCGTTCTCCGATGTTGATTCTGTTGCAATAATGCCGGATTTTGTGAAGCTCACTTTTGCATTGCCTAGGTGGATTTCCCCACGTGATCTCAGCAAGTGAATAGAAGTTACCTATTTGTTGAAAGACCAGAAATTGTAGCAGAAAGGCCTTCCTTCTGCAGAATATACCTTTAGGGGTGTATGGGGACTGTAATATTCTACACACAATGCTACTGTATGACCTGCAGGATTTCCATGTGCATATGACATATTGCAGATCACTTAAAATTTTATGAAGCTTATTATGAAGCTTTCGTGTGCTGCACTTTATGGCCAGGTTATACAGGCGGCCCTACTTATGGACACCGATAAGACGACCCCCGACTTTACTATAGTCCAGGACACAATAATCGCGGTAAGGGTCTCTGTAATGAAGTTTAGTGATAATCCTTGTCCATATTACAGCAAAAAATTTTGAATCCAATTGTCACTGGGGCACACATTTTTTTGTATGGAGTACAATTATAAATATACGTTTGATAAGAGGCCGTGATGGGGCGGCAACAATGGAGGGATCTGGTACTGCCCCCCCCCAAAGGGATCATTAGATAATTATTACATTTGAATCTGAAGGAAGATGCAGGATAACATTTAGAAAGATAAGAAAGAAAGATACCACAGTCACGGTACCTGGATCTAGGAGTAAGTGTATCTTGTTCATCATACCTGATTTTGGATGGTAAATTTCCCGTTAAAAAGGAGCTGATAGACCGCTGTAAGAAATATCAGCCTGTGTAAAATATTTTGGTAAAATAGCAAAGCATTAATGCAAGTCTGCAACAGAAGGTGGAACGGCATTATAAACTATTGTGGGAAATCTAGGAATATAAGGTAACGGCAACAGAGTTAGGGATGTACATTTGCTGTGTCTTAATGATTACTTTATCAGGGTTTAGTTTCTGCAGGTCTACAGGTTGGTGTTTATGGAGTATAGGACATGGTGAGGAAGTTACTTCTTCCACCTTGAGGTTGATCGAAAAAAGTTTTGTTATTTTTAAACTCTTTATAGGAATGTTAACTACAGTATCTTCCTTAATGCAAGTGAACAGTGCACAAATAATCACTTCAGGAGTGTGTGAACTGTATACGCGCTGAGGAAGCAGGGGGAGGAAAGCAGTGAAACACCTGTAAAGGCCGATCACAGAGGGGCTAGCGTAAGCCTTAGAGTCATTAGGTAATTTAAAGTTGATTTTGAAGGAAAGAGGCGGGATAACAAATGTATGGAGATTACCACAGAACCGTGCCTGAATTGAATAAGTGGCATGGTATCAGGGATGGATTGTGATGTTTAGATTTCCTTTAACCACATCAGGGCTTCGGTTTTCTAGCGTCACAGAGCCGGCGATGGTCCGTTGTAAGTAAAAATTGAGGACTGGGGAAAGGAGTTTATAGTGACACAGTTGAGATCTTCCAGTTTCCTGAGTGTATTAATGGAACTTTAAGATGGACACCAGACGTTGTGTTCAGAAGATATAAACCGTTTTGGAAGCTGTCAAAGTCATGACATCTCTTATTTGAATATATGCAATGGTATGGCAATTAGGATATAGGTAGAAGTATATCAGTGAGAAGGGTTATGTGTCTAAAAAATAACGATTATACTAAAATAGATTTAGCAACAGATAAGAAGTTAAAGGTGCAACAGGTAAAGAGGGTGCGGGTACCAATTGTGTACGTGATCCCCTGATCGCGTGACAGGACCACTGCAATCCCACAGATCATGGAACGGACCCAAGGCTATAAGTGAGCAAGCATTACAGTAGGCAGAGATCCCATGACGCAGTGATCAGTAATTTCTAACATTCCTTACATATATGGAATGGCAGGATGCATTAATCCGTTCTGCTGAACCAATAATAGAGAGAACAGGGACTATTCTCGGTTCTGAGCGTCCAATTATCGTGATCATTTGGGATCCAGCAGTCGACCCCCCTCACCAACAACTTGTTGGGACTGCAACTTAGAACAACCCCTTTGGGAGTAAAAAATTTTGAAAATGACATGAAATCATATGTTTTAAGTATCTAAAATGAGAGAAAAGTAAGGCACCTATCCAGCCTGTGAGAGGCAAAGAAAAAAGGACCCCATGTCGGGCGAATTACTTAGGGTCCCGCAGCACATTTCGTTGTGTTCCGATTCTGGGATGTGTTGTACGCAATCGGGATTTTGGTGCAATGGCGCCGGTTTTAGGGACAGAAAGCGCGGGGGCGGGCCAGCGGACGATCCGACGGTCCGGACTAATGGCAGGATTGTACATTTAACGTGGTCGCAAGCAACACTTACTGCAGCAGGAAGAAGATGGTGAACTTCCGGCGGACCTGATTCGGGGGACGGACAGCAAACAAAAGCAGGAAAATTGGGCGCACGATACGTGAATCGCGGCAGCGTTCACATCGTGGACAGTTCGTGATCGGGATCGCCACAGGGACCGGGTAAGTTAAATGTGCCCCACTGTCTCAGGTCCTCAAAGCGGTTTGGCTCTGTCTATAAAGAGTAATTCAAGATGAGGTCATTAGTATAGTAGTCATCCTTATGTTCCTGAATTATCTTGAGGCAAGTGGAGGGGGGGGGGGGGGGGGGGGGGACTGTCGGTGGGGGGGGGGGGAGAGGCGACCTCGGGCTGAGGGGGGGGGGGCGGAAACCAGGTCAATCGGGGGACAAGCCGGGAGATTCTGCGGTGGGATGTAACGGGGGGGGGGGGGGGGGGGGGAAGTAGCGTCCGTGGTCCTGGGGGGGGGCGGGGGGGACCCGGGGGGTGGGGGGGGGGGGGGGGGAGAGTACAGAGTGGGGGGGTGGGGGGGGGGGCGGGGGGAAGGGCAAGATAGTGGGGAGTTGGGGTGGGGGGGAGGGGGGGGGGGGGAGGGGGGGGCGAGGGGGGTGGGGGGAAGGGGGGGGGAGGGGGGCGGGGGGGGGGGGGGGGGGGGGGGGGGGTGCCCTCGGATGTGGGCGGGGCCGGGGGGGGGGGGGGGGGCCGGGGGGGGGGGGGGGCCGGCCCAGCCCGCGGGCAAGTGTCGGTGGGGAGGCCACTCAAGTGGGGGAGGGGGGGGGGGGGGGGAGTAGTGGCGGGGGGGGGGGGGGGGGGTGGGGGGACGGGGGGTGGGGACCTGTGGGGGTGGGGGTAGGCTGGGGGGGGGAAGGGGGGGGAAGGGGGGGGGGGGGGGTGGGGGGGGGGGGGGGGGTAGGGGGGGGGGTGGGGAGTGGGGGGGGAGGGAGGGGGTGAGGGGACGGGGGGGGGGAGTCAGTGATGGTTTAAAAGGAGGGGGGGGGGGAGTGGTTTGGGGGGGGGGGCGGGGGATGTAGGTTAAGTTGGGGGGGAGTGGGAGGGGAGTGAGTGGGGTGCGGGGGGAGGTGGTGGACAGGTGGTTAAAAGGGGGGGGGGGGGGGAGGGGGGGAGGAGGGGGGGGGGGGAGAGCTAGGGTAATCGGCGGAGGCTTGAGGGGAGCTGCGGGAAACAGGGGGTGGGGGGGCGGGGCGTGGGGGGGGGGGGGGGGGGCGGGGGGCGGGGGGGGCAGGCCGGGGGCGGGAGGGGGGGGGGGGGGAGGGGGGGGATAAATGCAAGGTAGGGCTGCGACCTGGAGGGGGGGGTGGGGCAACTCAGGCCCTAAGCGGGACCAGGGGAGGTAGGGGGGGGAGGGGGCGCGTGGGAGCAGGTGGGGGGGACGGGGGGGAGGGGGGGGGGGGGGGGGGGGGGGGGGGGGGGGGGGGGTGGGGGCCGGGGGGATAGTGGGAGGGGGACGTGGTGGGCTCCCAGCACGTGGGTGGAACTGGGGGGCGGGGGCGGGGAGTGCGGGGGGAGAGGGGGGAGGGCAGAATCGGCAGTGGAGCACGGCGCGGGGTGGGGGGGGGGGGGGGGGGGGGGGGGGGGGGGGGGGGGGGGGGCGGGGGGGGGGGGGGCGGGGGGGGGGGGGGGGGCGAGGGCACGGGGGGGAGAGGGGGGGGGGCTGGGGAGGGGAGTGGTAGGGGGGGGGAGTGGGGGGGGGGGGGGCGAAGGGGGGCAGGGAGTGTGGGGGGGGGGGGGGGGGGGGGGAGTCGCAGGGGGGGGGGGGGGGGGGGGGGGGGGGGGGGGGGGGGGGGGGGTGGGGGGGGGGGGGGGGGGGGGGGGGGGTGGGGGGGGGGGGGGGGGGGGGGGGGGGGGGGCGGGTGGGGGGGGGGGGGGGGGGGGAGGGTGGGGGGGGGGGGGGGGGGGAGGTGCGTTAGTGGGGGGGGGGGGGGGGGGTGGGGGGGGGGGGGGGGGGGGGGGGGGGGGGGGGGGGGGGGGGGAGAAGTGGGTGGTTCCATTGTGAAATTGAAACTGAATGGTGCCAGGGGAACATACAATATGTTGATGTGGAAAAGCGTTGAAGGGTTACATTTAAGCAAATAGGAGAAAAATGTCGCGTACAGTAAGTGAATTGTAGGTGACGCCATTGTGTGGGCTTGACCATTCCTCTATGTCACCAAAGTGTGTCTTCAGTAACTGTGTATTAGACAAATGGTCGTCAACTCCATATCTATAAATTAAGACATTGTCACACAAGAAACGCAGCACAAGGCGTTACAGTCGTCTATGGATACAAAATGTTTGGCGAGAAATTATATCTCAGACACCGAAAACCGCTGGAGCAACTCTGGTCATACTATTGTGAGAAGCGTAGACGTGGAGCACTCAATCACTAGTTTCATCTTACAAGCTAAAGAAGATCGTCAAAGGCTTATGTCCGGCTTAAGTGTAACCCGCCAGGCCCGTGCGCATCAAACGTGGTACATTACAATCATGTCTGACGATTGAGGTTCATACGTGCATGGATGGATTGTACTTTCGGCTTCCCAATCAGAATAAGGACAAATTGACGCAATATACATGAAGCTGTGGCTCCAAAGTAAATACCATGCAGGATCTCTAATTAGACTAAGGTCATAGCATTACCTGCAGTGCACCCACAACACCATGTGCCCTGGTATCCTGGATTCAGGAAATCACGGCATACTCCCCTGTTCTGTTCTAGTGCATTACGGGGCATAAATCAGTGCAATACAGAGACTTAGATTCTTTAGTTACCAGCTGTGTGGATTGTAGATTTTGCCTTTTCAATAACTATAGTACGGTATATGAGAGAGAAAAAAGTGATTATAGGATTGGAAAAGTAGTAATTAAGGTTGATCACATGGACCTAAGTAGACCGCCATAGTGGTAACATGTTTATATCATATCTGTTGATTAGCGAATGATGAGAACAGTATGTCACACGAGTGGACGGGGACAATTCAGGGCGTCTCTGTGGGCACCCAGCCATCACCAGCACAGAGTTCAATAGACAGAGACTCGGCTTACAAACTCCTTATTCGATTGGATTCCGCACTTCAGCGCTATTTTAAGAACCCCTAACACCTTGGCTTCCAGTGAGAAGAGGAAGTGTTGAAAATGTTTGGAGAGGCTTGGTGATCTGAAGTTCCTGCTAACGCCCAATTTTCATGTCCAGTATAGCTTTGGAGGGAGCTGCAGATTAGTTCTACATTCACGCAGGCCTTTGGTATATACGTCCCCTAGCCGGGACAACAGGAGCATGGAGCGGTTACGAATGTTCCGTGATCTGGGGAGAAAGATAGGACATTCCTATATTCTAAGCTACATGTACGGACGGGCAACTTTGTGAAGTAGCATTAATCCTAATTTGCCCGCCTTCTTTCAACATATTGCGTCTTAGGATGATTTGTTGTGGCTGAGCAGTTAGCAATAAATAATAAAATATAATAAATATAAATGATATAAATACCAATGTAAACTTTAACCCCTAAACGCTCTGCGCGTAGCTCTAGGACGCGCAGGGTATAAGGGATGTATGAACGAGGGCCACGGTCTGGAGTCACTCTTATACAAAGGGGGGGTTTTTCATTTTGAACACAAAAACCCCCACAGCACACAACCGCGTCGGTGCTTGCACCGATCAGCTGTATTAACCTCTCTACACCGCCGCAAAGTCGCGGCGGCCGGGGTTTACAACGAAGGACGCAGTGCCTGTGACGGGGCGCACATCTTTTTTCTGATCGACCGCGAAAACACGAACGTATGGTTACGGTACCTCGGGGTCTTCTTGACCACGAGGTACATGGTTATGCAGGTTACGTTACAATGAAGCCAGTGGCTATTGTAATGTTGACCGCAAAAAAATTGCCATATGCACAATAACTGTAGTATTGCAGTATATGGTAGGAGCGATCGACCATCTAGGGTAAGTAACCTAGATCGCGTCTAAGCAAATATGTGGAGAAAAAAAAGTTAAAAAAAAAAAAAAATAATAAAAATATAAGTTCAAATCACCCCCCTTTCCTAGGAACGGATATATCAAACATAATAAACAGTAAAAATCACAAACATTTAGGTATCGGCCGGTCCACAAATGCCCGCGATCTATCAATATATAAAAACGGTCTAGCGCGGTGGGTGAACTCGAGGCGCGGCGGAAATGGCGCCCCAAATGTCCGAAATGCGACTTTTACACCTTTTACATAACATAAAAAATGAAAAAAAAATGATCACAATGTCGCACAGACCCGCAAAATGATAGCAATGAAAACGTCGCCTCATTCGCAAAAATTGACACCTTACCACATTCGCCGGGCGCAAGTATGAAAAGTTATTAGCGTCAGAAGATGCAAATCAAAAAAATAATAAAAGTAGGCGTGTTATTTGGAGCGAAGAGTGAAAGTAGTTAAAAACATGAGCCACAGAACATGAGCACGGCAGGTTTTTTCAATTTTTGCACATTGGAATTTTTTTTTCAGATTGCGCAGTACACGGCATTGTAAATAAATAACATTCGGGAAGAAGTAAAATTTGTTACGCACAAAATAAAGGCACTCCCACAGGTCTGTACACGTAAAATGAAAAAAGGTATGACGATTTTGAAGTTGATGAGCGAGAAATGAGGCCGAAAAACCCTCCGTCCTTAAGGGTGTTATATAGAATTCTTTATTTATATAGTACACACAGGTTACTCAGTGCTGCACAGAGCTTCCCAAATGAGTTTTAATGCCAAGTCAGATTTTACTATATGATGACTATACAATGGCTAGGAACTATACAATGACTATACAACATTTATACTAGTACTAGGAACTATACAGCAACTATACTAGGACTATGAACTATACGACGACTATACTAGAAACTATACAATGACTTTACTAGGTCTAGGAACTATACAACGACTATACTAAGACTAGGAACTATAAGATATCTATACTAGGTCAAGAAACTATACAACGACTATACAAGGGTTAGGAACTATACAACAGCTAGTCTAAGACTAGGAACTATACAATGACTAAACTAGGAATTATAAAACTTGCATACAATCACACATCTGTGACAATAATAAATAGTTCTTCTACAGATGTAGTCCTGAGAAGAGGCAAATATACAAAGTTCAAATCATAATTACAAATATGTTAAAAAAAATAAAAGAAATTGATCTTGATTAGAGATGAGCGAGCACTAAAATGCTCGAGTGCTCGTTACTCGAGTCGAACTTTTCCCGATGCTCGAGTGCTCGTCTCGAATAACGAGCCCCATTGAAGTCAATGGGAGACTCGAGCATTTTTCACTGAAAGAACACCGAAGAACACATTGCAGATGTATGGAAACATCTGCAACGTGTTCTTCACACATATTGTTCTTCACACACTATTGTGAAGAACACCGTTCGGCGCGCGTCTTCGGATAAGTTAGCAGATGTACGGAACATCTGCAATGTGTTCTTTCAATGTGTTCTTCACTTCAATGATCCTGTGTTCACTGTTTTCACTGTGTTTTCTTAAGTAAATGCTCGATCTCGAGCAGGCAAAATACTCGTCCGAGCAACAAGCCGTTTCAAGTATGCTAATACTCGAACGAGCATCAAGCTCAGACAAGTATACTCGCTCATCTCTAATCTTGATAGATTGGGTGGTCGTGGAGCTGTATAGCCTTAGTATTTAGCCAACTGTATGGAAGTTTTATGTGGTCAATATATTCCACTGTGCCTGGGTACATTACTGCATGGTACTATGGTAGACCCATATAAAGCCATTGTGTGATATGTTTATTTGCTGATGTATATAACATTAGTGTTTTGCAATTACTAATGTCTTCATATTCTTCCTGTATTAGCAGCAAATAAGAGAAAATGACTTTGCAGGAGCCTCAGCTTCAGTTAACTCTGTGACCTTTAGACAAGTGTCACCACATTCACTTGAGGCATTGCCTATTGTTTTGAGGTCAATCCATCTTTATAGTTTACATGGTGACTATTTGCATGAAAGACAACCATGGACTTCATGTCGTCATGTTGCTTTTACAGGTGAATCACAAGGATTCAGGCCTAAGGACAGAGGAGACTGTGGGGGGATCTGGTCTTCATTTGATCCATCCATACAGCTAGTCATACTACCCACCCTCTGCAATGTGAACAGCCCCTTACTTGCCATTTTTAGCATTACTTTACCATAATAAATTGACGTGGGAAAATTTCAGGTTTTGTACATCTATAAATTTTATTTGTTCCCTGGAAAGTCAGGGTGCTGCATGTTTTGCCTCTGATCCTGCAATTCGGATAACTTGTCAGAATTGTGTAATATTATACACAAGCAGGTGCATTATGTTTTGACCGTCCACCAACTTTACAATATATATGACGTGCTCATATTATTAATGACTACAATATATTACAACAGATAAAACCTTGTTCATATATTCAGTGAAGTTTTTTTTTTTCTGTTTTAGCCAAAACCAAGAGTACATCCTTAAAGGAAACCTACCACTTGAAGTGGCATATAAGGGGACCTACTGAGCACCAGCTCAGGGTGAGCTGTGCCGGAGCTTAGTTTTGTAGTGTTTTAAACCGCAGTATCCGGTTTAAAACACTTTTTAAAACTTTATGGCCGAAGCTGCGTCGCGCAGGGAGGGCGCCTCTGGCGCACCATGCGCGCGACCATGCCTGCGGTTCTCCTTCACTTCCTATGTAGCCGCGCGCATGGTAAGCGCCGAGTCTCGTACCTCCCTGCGCCGAAGCAGCTTCGGCCATAAAGTTTAAAAAGTGTTTTAAACCGCGATACTGCGGTTTAAAACACTAACAAAATACTCCGGCACCAGCTCACCCTGATCTGGTGCTCGGTAAGTTCCCTCTTATACCTGCCACTTCAAGTGGTAGGTTTCCTTTAATGGAAGAAAGCTATAAAGGAAAGACTAGGGGTATGTTCACACACTGCAGATGTTCCCCTCGGGGAACCCACTCTAAGGCAGAGGATGCACAGCAGTTAAAACCCCATTTCTGTAATCCTACGTCTTTTGGAGTATACTGTACCTTTAGCGGACTATATACTTCTAGATTTCAGACAGATTTGTATCTTACACAATTTGTTGATTTGAGAACAGTGTCTGATTCACTTTTTGTTGTCAGGAGCTGTTCTTTTGTTTTTCATGAAAAAATGGGAAAAGAAAAATTCAATTACTTAAATCAAAATGCCAGTGACACTGTTTCGTGACAAGATGCTGATAGCTGTTTGAAAATGGTTTAGTGAAGATCTATCATCAAAATCAAGCATGACAAACGCTTACTCATAGATTGAGCCACTGTGTCTGTTGTAATCTTCTTATATTTGTTATTCATGGCCTCCTTCCTTCTAAAATCAACTTTTAACATTATGCTAGCATTTAACATTTAACATAGCCCCTCCGTGCTATAGCTTCATAGACTGTTATATTGTACCTCCCACTGTGTGCTTTCTGCTGCAAGGGGAGGGTAAGACTTAGACCTGCTGATGCACAGTATAACAACAGAGCACAGATGACTTCTGTAACACCCCCAGGAGCCCTTCAGGCTCATTAGTATAATTTTAAAAGTTGATTTTAGAGGGACGGAGGCCATGTATAACAAATATAAGAAGATTATCACAGTCACGGTGCCAGGATCTAAGTGTCCCTGGTTTATCAGGGTGCATTTTGATGTTAGATTTCCCTTCTACCACCATCTACCACTAGTATCAAGGATTGCAAACCAAGCACGATGACATACTTGTTTCTTCCCCCTCGCTATGCCTTTATTTTTAAGAAATTAATATAATATTAATATTTATAGTTATAAATAGTTAAAACTGTGATGATCAACGAAGTATGTCTCTAAGCAGCACAATATCAAGATGTTCACTTCTTGTAGATGTAAATGCTAACACAGATGCTGCACATCGGGGCCGGCAGTATTAATAAGCCCGGGCTGCTCTGAAATCAGTTAGTATCCTGAGGTGCATCCGCTTGCAATAAACCCTTGTAATAAGGAGTATAGTCTAGTACGATGACACTGCAGATATTGTTTTTTAAAGGAAATCTACCAGCAAAAAAAATAATGACAAACAGGGACACTTATCATGACCAGCACGGGGGACTGTTGGTCATAAAACTATATAATCCCCTTTTGGTGCATTCATTATCAGGTGGTACCCTACTAAGGACACCCGATTTCAGAAGACCCGCACTGTGCATGTATAAATCCTATGCAACAAAGACTACGTATGTCTCAATTCTAATTGACGCCTTAAACCAAAATAACCAGCAGTCCCTTATTAAGGACACCCAACTACAGACGACCTAGTATACCACAGGCAGACCCTTGCCACACTTGGTACCTACTAGTTGACACTTTCTGGATGTTACTCATAGCGCAGACCGTAATGATCAGTGTAAGGGTCGAGAACGACAGCTTGATTGAAAAATACTTGGTCACATATACAGTTTGGACCTACATACAAATCAATTTAAGAACAAACGCCTCGGACCCTATCTTTACTAACTGCCTGTAAGTATAAGCTTGCCATGAACGAAATGTATTGCCATGAGATCTGAGACAGTGTTACGGGAAAAAGGGAACACTGCACTAGAGAGTATGTGCCTGTGCTAACGACAAGTAGGCATTCGATCGGATTTTCTGTTCAACTGCAGACAGAATAAAGCTCAGTGCGTAGGCTTTTAGGTCAATTTATGTAATGGAAATATTTCGACTTCTGGCTTTTTCCGTCAGTCACACAGGCTCACCGGGTTATGTCCGAAAGATTAGGCCCGTACTAGTGTTGAATTGATTTTTTGTTTGACCAAATATGTTTATTTGAATGTCAATCACAGAACAAGAAGGATTTGGCCTACTGTCAAGTGGAATTAAAAATGTATCCGATTGTCATACAGATACGTCTAAACATATAAGTCTTTCGCAACGCTTATAAGCTGTTACTAGCGTACATAACCCATATTGACTACAATAAGATTAAACAGACGACAGAGGTCCCGTTTTGTAAAACAGATCGGGTGTCATGGCACTGTAACTCGGGGTCGTTCGTCTCGAGACGGGAAACGTAGGGGAACCGCAACTGCCATACTTTTTGTGGCATATTTAGTTTTCCCATGTTCGAGCTCACATATTCCGGATGTGCAGATGAATCTTCTTCTAGATCAGCGGCCAACCAACCTCCCTCTGTTGTTTGATGATTGGAGAAAAGTAAGAGCAGTCAGATCTTGTTACATGTGGCCGTCACTCCCAAGTATCTGGTGTTGTGCGAGGAGACTGAGCAACACATGATGAGGTGAGGACTTCTCACCTTACTTTTGTATATACTTGAACATTGAGATATAGTCATACTTATAAATATCAAATATTCTTATTGTCCAACAATAAACGTGAATGTCTAGAAAACGCTTATTGTCAGGTCTATAAAAAAATAAGCAAACTGATCAATTCTTTCATAATTGCACTGACACTGTGTAATGCTAATGGTCTGTATAATGTATGCCACCTTACCAACAGAGCAATGACCGGCTTTGATTGGTTGACCTCTAGGGGCAACAAGTTCTATTTATTACTACTCTGTGAGCCCTTATATTGTTTGTATATTGCTCATTTTATGTCAATGGGATGTTAGTAGTAACAGCACACGTGTGGCATCTCATATATATACTCCGGAAGTAAAGAGCAGAGTGTTATTAGCTTCACTCAGAGGTCTGAATCTGCTTGTCCTTTGGTCACTCATATTGGGGTGGGGCATATTATAAGGGTTCCGCAATTCCGCGCACTTTCGTAGGGTTACCGGCGCGCCGATATCGATTTGTGCCGGAAATTGCCTCCGGATTGTGGGCACCGCCGGGATCGATTGTGGCATTCACGCGCCGCTTTCCATACAAAAGTCCGGGTGGCTTGGCCGTCAGACAACCTGACGGATTGGAATAAAAAACACGGAATTTTAAAAAGAGTTGTGTCGACAGATCAAACACTCACTGCACCGGGAACCTCCGGCGGACTCGGGGCAAGCAGCGACCATGGTGATATCGGGGCAACGACTACAGACCTTATGTCAATAGTGGCATGGCGAATACCTATGCGCCCACGGGGATAAGGAAGAAGGGTGGCCTCAGAGCCTTTTGTGGGCATCAGGAACTGACCAAAGGACAGATTCACCAACACAGGACCAATCCACCAATCTTTTGCTTATGTACAACAGGCAACTTAGGAAGAGACCTTTGGACTTCTGTCTTTTGGAACTGCAGGGAATGTACGGGGAGAGGTTGTTGTTACGAAATGCATTAGCTTTGGATTCACTGCTGGACCGACCATTCTCACTCAAGAGAGACCTTTTAGAGATGAAGCTAATGATCGTCTTATTTTCCCCTTCTTGTCACACTGTATGGTGGAGTTTAGGGTGGCCGATATGATTGAAAGATGTCAAAAAAAAGGTGCAATACGTTATTGCTTAAAAATATGCATGTTGGACACTTCACAGTAAATCATTAGAGTTTTGGTTATGTTTGGGCACTCTGGTCTCGAAAGGTTCGTCCAATCATGGATTATAGAGCAATCAGAGGAAGGAGCTAAGCACCAGTAGATAGTAGCAGTACGATGGCTATAACATAGACTGATGGACCGTGTTGCCGTGTGGCACTCGAGAGACCCGTTAGTGGGGGCACTCGCCATCCACCAGAGATGATACCAGGTATTCTTCCTGTCAGTCCCAGACAGCCAGGACTTGCGTGCTCAGAGCTATTTAAAGTGGACAGAGTCTACCTGGGAAGATTTTACACTGCCTATTTGTGTCATCAGGTGTCTGGTTAATGCAATGAAAGCTCGTGACCAGAGAAAGGGATATAATCACGAATTTAATTCTAGTGTTGGACTTTGCGATAATAAGGGGTTTTGTCTGTAGTTGTGGCACTCAGTCTAAAGGTTCGCCCCAATACTTGCCTTAGTGAATCCCGCAGACCGACATATCCATGCGTCTATTTGCGGCTCACGTGGTGTAATCTTTGTAGCTTGTCCTCAGCTCACAATGTTGTGACCAATGTTTGCAAAAAAAAGGATCTCATACTTTTCAACATCCCTCAGACTTTATGTGAAGGGGCCAAGCCGCAAACACGGGCAGATAGGACCTGCCTGTGGGTCATTCACGATATTCATCTGATCACGTGTTGTGCGAGGATATCTACCTAGACGTTACCTTCTAGTCAGCATGGTATTATGTACTATTTTTTTTAATCAATTCTTCATCATTTGCTAATATCCTGCTTGCTGTTCCTTCATAGAAAGGTTCTAAAGCCGTATCCTTCCTGAGATGTAGATCGTCACATGGTCCAATGAGGGTAGGGAGACTACGGCGCAATTATTTCACACAGTCTCTGATTCTACGTAATTTTAAACTCTCTATGATAAAACATCTGTGCACATGCGTGACCATGGTCAATTTCTATCCACTGGAAGAAACATTGACTTTTACCGCAGACAAGCAGCAGAGATCTAGGACGCATAGGAAATGATACAGAAAGTATATTGAAAAATTGTATAACTTTCATTATCCAAATAATATCAATTATTTACTGGGGGAAAGTGGCCAACCGCTTTAAACGATAACATTGTGCCCATTTAAACTATTTTTTTTTTTGTAAAGGCTGTTTTTCAGAATCATGTGGGGGACATTTAGCAGAACCCTTGCACCATTTTTGTCTGAAATAATCATTGTTATTTGCGAAATTCTAGTAATTGCAATTTGTTTCTTTTTCTTCATCACTTCTTACACGGAGAGCGGGACGGGTTAGACCCCAGGCAGGACCTTTGCAATCATCCGCATAGGCTGGAACCCTATACTGATGTCTCCTCGTGTGGTTCGTGAAATAACGGACCGTTGGCGGCCTGTTTTTCTGTACTGGACCACTGTGAGATCCGGACTCACAGCATCCTAGTCGGCTTATAATAATTTTATGATGTTGTGAGTCACTACCTTCCTTCATTTTACTTTTACTACTGAAAACATGAATCATGGTATGGGACATGAAAGACCGGTAATTCAATATAAGGACTATGAGCTAACAAAACTGGGTACCTGCAACATTTCCCCCAAAATAAACAGCTATTTCAGGGTCTGAGCACAAGTGTCTAGGGTCGAGAGCAGTGCAAGCTGTAGGGTGGTCCCAGGCTGCCACCATTGTAATGACAGGGACCCTTTAATTATATAGAAATATAATCAAGGGTGTCCCATCTGCCGGACGAACACCGCGCCAGAACTTTATTAACTATTACAGTTCCGCGCTGCTTTGCCTTTGTGAAATTTCCACAACTGTCCCATTCATCGCATCAGGGTTGCAGAAATCAAAATCCGCATTCACATGAACAGAATTGTAGATTTTTCGTTTCTGCAACATTATAAAACTTTTTGGTCAGCCTCCTTTCCCCCACATTATTTATGAAGGCCATACTTCTGCATTATTCATGTTTTCGTATGTTTAATCTTGTTACTCCATAATGAATAGTAAAAATGTGAAATATTTAAATGATATGTTCCTCCTATCGGAGAACACAAAGTCACAGAGGATGAGCAGTGAGAACGAGGCGCGTCCTGCACGGACCGATCACACTCCCCCATGATACGTCTCCCTCCCCTTATTAATAATGAATTTGTCTTCTAGTAGGATCTGATGAAGGTAAAAATAAAGCTGTACAATACCGCCAAGACGTCCTGGCAGCAGGTTATTAATGCATTTCTTGTATGTATACTTATGTGTAACTATAAGGCATTAAATATTAAATAATAATACTAATATGTACCAACCCTACAAATGAAAACATGTGCAATCATATCAGTCAACTGATGGGCCAACATAATCCTAACCCTCATAGCACTTAATGGTCCCCTTTCAATCACAGCCCCCATCTCCACTGACATCTCTGCAAATATACACAACGTCCTCTGAATATTGTTATTGTCTGTACTGGTGAGTTCTAACTATTTTTCCAAGGCTTTGTAAATTATATAATTTTGAATGCATGAGCCACCAATTAGGGGAATTAGAATTATATGTATTACAACGTAATTACCATTGTGGTTTCCGTCGGCTGGGGCCCATCATAGAGCCCATTAAATGAAGCTACCATGAACTGGTTATTGCTGGACAACCCTTTATGTAATCCTCTTTGAATCTGTGAAGAAGTGATTTCCTTAGTGGTGACATTGATATGATGCGGAAATAGTGATATAAGGGAATAATTTAGTGCTGGCCTCTCCCTCGACCGTAGCTTGTATACACTGGTTACTATACTAAGAATAAAACTCTGGTTTAATGATACGGAAACCATTACTTACCTGTTAAATTCCATTTTGAAGACTTTTGTTTACTACTCTTTTGGATCAATGAGGACTATACATCCCATGACCCTTGCGACAATCGTACATAGGCGTTTAGACATGTGAGGCCAAATGATTGTCTGGCGCGGAATTATTGTCCAAGGAAACAGGGACCACGCAAAAGAAATCAGTGCTGGAGTGGCAGGGGGTAATCAGACAAGTATTTGAAAAACCTTTCATGTAACTACTAATACTTTCCTAACTCTTGGATGTTAATACCATAGATAGTACAAAACAATGAATGCCAGCACACCATACAACCATTATGACAAATAAAACGGTTGGTTACTTATCCCCAAGTCCTAACCTTTCATTCTCTGAGATCAGAAGACTTTTGCAAGCTGTGATCTAAGACTGAATCCTGGGCAATTGGGGATAAGTTACCTAAGGTTTTTTTTTTATTTCATACCGGTGTGCTTTCCATTTTTTTTTTGTATTTGTAGCTAAGGATTCAATCAAGTCGCGAAATTGTTGCAACACCCAACCCCCTTTTTGTAAAGCTGTACTTTTTGTACAGATAAATTGATAGATATTTACAGCTTTTGAAGACTCACGTCCTGTCTTTGTTCTCTTGAAGGGATATGCCAGGGCTTCTGATGAAAAGCAATCCTGGATACAAGCGTCAATAACACAAGTTACATACCCTCTCCTGAAGCTATCCAAAGATGATCTCGCCAAACCAGGTAACGGACAATGGACTATTGTGGTAGGCTCAAATGGTATATCGCACATCCTGGGGCATTAATGCCAATAAAACAGCAGGTCCGATAAGGCCATGTCGGAATAATGTGCATGGCCCAACCAGTTTTCCTGAAAGTTTCTTACAATACCCCCTTCCCCGACATTTGCGTAATAGTACTGCATCGCGGGAGGGTGCGTTCCCTGCAAAATGCAGTACTATCGTCAGCTTCTGTCTGGCCCCCCGGCTCCTGAACGAGCCGGGGCCAAAGCTGCGGGTGTCGCTATATGTTATAGCTGACCACCCGCCTCTAAAACCCCCGCGATGAGAATTTCTCCGATCGCGGGTGTTTAACCAACCCCCCTAACTACGCCGCGGTCCGCGCTGACCGCGGCGTGTCAGAGGCATTTAAAGTTATTTAAATGCGAATCCGGACCCCCCGCTGCGCTTACCGGGGGGTCCGCTCCTCCGATCCGCACAGCCCCGCAGCCCGGGACTGGGTTCCCGGGTCTGCGCGATCCTCCTCCCTCCCTCGTTCCGGTTCCCTGCCTCCTGCAGGACCCGGCTGTCATACACTGGTCATCCTGGGCTCGATCCCTTCTCCGTGTCTCCAGTACCGTGCAATACCTCTGTGATTGCACTGTGTTACCTGTAAACAGCTTGAACACAAGTGTCAGTAAGATCACTTGTTCAGCTTAGATGTCAGTTCACTGTAAAAAAATGAAAAATAAATAAATAAAGGTTTTTTAAGTAAAACTAAATATAAGAAAGTGAAAGTCCCCCCAAACACCACATTGCCCTTTACAAAATAATAAAGTATAAAACACTAAATCACAAAAAAACCCCCCACTTATTTGGAATCCGCCCCGCGTCCGTAACAAGCGTACAAATAAATCCTAATCATAATTGGACCCGCTTCCGGTGAACGGTTGGAAAAAAAAAAAAAAAAAAAACTTGCCAAAATTAAAAACGTTTTTTTATCAATTTGCTTTAACAAAAAATGTTCTAAAAATGATCCGAAAAAGTTACAAGCACCAAAAATGATACCGAAAAATGAGCAAACTTGTCACGCACAAATAGCTTACAACCAGCTCCGTAAAAAACCCAAAAATACTATAATTTATGCCACTATAAAATGGCAATATAAACAATGCAAAATTTTTCTATTCTAGTTTCCTTCAAGAAAAATTGGACAATATGAATAAACCTATATAAATGAGGTATCACAACCGTAATCGTATGATCCGTAGAATAAATAAATAATATTATTGTTATGCTACAATGACAACCCCCAAAAAATGCTAAAAAAAAAATAAAATTCAAAACCAGAATTGATGATTTTATTTTTCCTCCACACGTAAAAGTTAATAAAATTTCTTCAATAAGCTAAAACCCACTAAATTAAGGTTTTTTTTACAGTCAATCTCGTCTCGCAAAACAATAACCTACTTGGCTAAATTGCTACTATCAAGGGTTTAGTTTCGCAGGTCACAGGTTGTGTTTATGAGATAGACATGGTGAGAATTTCACTTCTTCACACGCTTGAAGGTTGATTAAAAAAAGTTTTTTAAACTCTTATAGAAGTGTTATACAGGTATCTTCCTTAAAGTGCCAAAGTGAAACATTGTGAACAACAATAATCATTCAAGGAGTGCTGAAATGTATAGCGCTGAAGGACAGGGAGGGGAGGAAAAGTACAGTGTTGTAAACGCCGGTGAAGCCTGATCCACAGAGGTGGCTAGAAGTAGCCCCTTAGAGTCATTAGGATAATTTGTATAAAAAAGATTTTAGAAGGAAGTAGGGCCGTGGAATAACAAATGTAAGGAGATTAACCACGTAACGGTGCACTGGTCTATGAGGTAAGTGTCACTGGTTTTCCAGATGGATTTTGATGTTAGATTTCCTTAATATTACACATCGGCATTCGTTTCTAGCTGTCCACATAGCTCGGAAGTGATGTCGTTGTTCAAAGTCAAGTTTGAAACTGGAAAGGAGTTTATAAGAATCAAATATTACGCAACAGTGGGAGATCTTCAGTTCTCCTGATTGTGCTATTCAAATGGACCTTAATATGACACAGCAGATACTGTGTGTTCAGAAGATTATAAACCGTTGAAGCTGTCCACAAGTCATGACATTATCTATTTCTATCTGCAAACTGGTATTGCATTAGGATAATGTAGACGTAACAGTTGTGAAGGGGTTTAATGTGTCTAAAAATTAACATATTATACCTAACAGATTTAGACAGATAAGAAGTTAAGGGTCGCAACAGGTTAAAGAGGGTGGTAACCAAGTTTTAGTTGATCCCTGATCGCTGACAGACCTACTGCAATCCCCAAGCATCATGAGAACAGGACCCCCAGCTAAAGTGGAGCAGCACTTACGTATGAGAGAGATCCATGAGCGCAGTGCTCAGTAATTTTCTAACAGCCTCTTCCTTACTATATTATGGAAATGGAGGAGCATACTCGTTCTGCTGCCCCAAGAACCTAGAGAGAACGAACTATCTCAGGTTTCCCTGGAGGGCGTCACTTTCGTGTCATTTGGATCACCCGCAGTCGACCCCTCACAATAACTTGTTGGTAACTTGTCAAACTTAGAACAACCCCCCTTGTTGGGATTAAAATATTTGTGAAATGACATGAAATCATTTGTTGTAAGTATCTAAAAATGAGAAAGAACGAAACATCCAGCTGTGAGAGGCAAAGACACATAGTAGGGCTAATTACATACTTAGGGCGTCCCGCGCACACAGTTTAGTTTGTTTTCTTCCGACTTTCTGGATTGTGTTGTACACCATCGGATTTTGGTTGATTGGTCGCCGGCTTTCAGGCACGAAAATCGGTGGGGGCGGGCCATCGGACGATCGACGGATCCGTGCTAAGCGCAGGATTTAACATTTTATGTGTGGTCCAATGCCAGACACTAAATGCAGCAGGAGAAGGATGGTGAACTCTCACGGCGGACGTGATCGGGGAAGAATCAACAAAAGCGGAAAATGGGGCGCACGAATTTACGTGAATCGCGGCATAGTTCATCCTCGTTGGACAGTTCGTATCGGGATCCGCCCATGGAACCGGTAAGAAATGTGCCCCAATGTCTCAGGTCCTCAAAGCGGTTCCAGCTTCGTATTATAAAGAGCTTATTAAGGAGAGGTCAGTAGTAGCTACTCCGTTATATGTTCCTGCATTGATCTTTAGCATTGGCGAGTGGTTCATTGTGAAATTCAAAATGAATGGTGCCAGGGGAACAATACAATATGTTTGATGGAAGCGTGAGGTTACATTCAAGCAAATAGGAAAAATTCGTGCACAAGGTAAGGTGAATTGTAGGTGTGCGCATTGTGTGGGGCTGCATTCCTCTTGTCACCAATTAGTGATGTCTTCAGTTACTTGTATTAGAAATTGCGGTTCAACTCCACTTACTAAATTAAAGAAAAAGAACATTGTCACACAAGAAACGCGCACAGGCGTTCGGTTCTATGGATACAAATGTCTTGGGAGAAATCATATCCAGACACCGAAAACCCGCTGATCAACTCGGTCATACTTTTTGTGGAGTCGCTAGACGGGAGCCGACTCACCTGTTTCTCATCTTTTACAGCTAAAGAGGATTCGTCCAAGGCTTTACTGTCCGGCTTAAGTGTAACCCGCCAGGCCCGTCGCGCTCCATACGTGCACATACAATCATGTCTGACGTATTGAGGTCATAATGTCATGGATGGATTGTACGTCAGGCTTATCCCAATCAGAATAAGGCAAATTGATCAATATAACATTAACTGTGGCCCAAAAGTAAATACCGATGCATGATTCAATTAGCTACAGTCATAGCATTACCTGCAGTGCACCACACCATGTGCCCTGGATCCTGGATTCAGGAAATCACGCTACTACTCCACCTGTTCTGTATAGTGCTATCTTACGGGGCATACATCATGCAATACAGAAACTGATTCTTATTTTCCAGCTGGTAGTGGATTGTGATTTGCTTTCAATAACCTAGTACATAGGAGGGAGAAAAAAGTGATTATAAGGGAGTTATTTGGAAAAGTAGTAATTCAAGGGTTGATTTCTCACATGTCATCACTAAAGCCCATTGCCATTAGGTAACCCCGTTAAGTTTATAATCATATCTGTTGATTAGCATGATGGAACGAAGCTATGTCACAGTGTGCGAGGTTGGCCAATCAGGGTCCCGTGTGTGGCACCCAGGCCATCCGCCAGCACATAGTTCAATAGACAGAGACTCCTTCATTCCTATGAGGATTCCGCATTCAGTCGCTATTTTAAAACCCAGCGAACATCCTTGGCTTCCAGTGAACTGAAGGAAGTGTTGAAACTGTTTGGAGAGGCTGGTGTATCTCGAAGTTCCTGCTACAAGCCCAATTCTTACTGTCCAGTATAGCTTTGGAGGAGCTGCAGCATAGTTCCTAACATTCATCACGCCGGCCTTCTGTATAGACGTGCCCCATAGGCCGGCAACGGAGCATGGAGCGTGTACCGAAATTTCCGTCTTGGGGAAAGATAGGACATATCCTATATTTCTCGCTACATGTACGGAGGGGCAACTTTGTATGAATGTAGCATTAATCCTAATTTTGCCGCTCCTGCTTTCACACTATATTCGCCTCATCTTCAGGATGATTGTGTTGTGGCTGAGCAGTTTAGCATAAATAATATAAATACATAATAATATAAATGATATAAATACCAATGTTTACCTTTACCCCTAAACGCGCTCGCGCGTAGCTCTACGCGCAGAGGTTATAAGGATGTAATGGAAGAGGGCATCACGGTCTGTGAGTACACTACTGCATACAAGTGGGGGTTTTTCTTGGAACCAAACCCCCACACTCTAATAACCGTCGGTCGGTGCTTTGACCGATCAGCGTGGTATTACACCCTCTCACACCGCCGCAAATGACGAGCGCTGCGGGTTTTAAACGAAGACGTCCTGGTGACGAGCGGGGCGCCTACTTTTTTTCTGATCGCCACGCGAAAACTCCCGAACGTCATTGTGTTACTGGTACCTCGGGTCTTCTTTTGACACGAGGCTACATGGCTTATGCAGGTTCGTTACAAATGAGCCAAGTGGCTCATTGTATGTTGACCGCAAAAAAATGCCATATATTGCCCAATAGTAGTTTGCAGTATTAATGGTGAGCGATTCTGACCATCTAGGGTAATGTACCCTAATGCGTACTAGCAAATAGTGGGAAAAAAAGTTTAAAAAAATAAAAAAAATATATAAAAATTAAAAGTTCAAATACACCCTCCTTTACCCTAGAACGGATATAAAACATAATAAACCGTAAAATCACAAACATATTAGGTATGCGCCGGTCTCAAAATGCCCGCGATCTATCAAATATAAAAACGGTCTCACGGCGGTGACTCTCCGAGGCGGGAATGTCGCCCAAATTCCGAAATGCGACTTTCAACAACTTTTACATAACATAAAAAATGAAATAACAAATGATCACAACATGTCGCACACACATGGAGCGAAGAGTGAAGTCGTAAAAACTGAGGCCCACAAGAAAGCTGTACGACACGTGCAGGTTTTTTTTTCTTCAATTTTTTCCAATTTGGATTTTTCAGCTTCCGCAGTACACGGACATGTTAATAATATAACAGTACGGGGCACAAATAGCCCTCACAAAGTTCGTAACGTAAAAAAATGAAAAAAGTTATGGATTTTTGAGTTGAGAAGAGCGAGAAATGAGCCGAAAACCCCTCCGTGCCTTAAGTGGGTGAGTAATAATAAGAACTTTTTGTTATTTATATAGTACAACAGATTACTCAGTGATGCACGAGCTTGCCAATGAGTTTTAATGCCAAGTCAGATTTTTACTATGATGACTATCAAGGCTCGAACTTACAATGTACTATACAACATTTATACTAGCTACTATGAACTATACAGCAATATACTAGGACATGGAACTGTAACGAGTACTTAATAAACTACAATGACTTACTAGGTCTGAGGAAACTATACACGACCTATACTAAGACAATCGGAACTATAAGATATCTATACTAGGTCAAGAACTTAACAACGACCTATACAAGGTAGGAACTATACAACAGCTGCGTCTAAGACTACGGAAATATACATACTAAACTAGGACTTATAAAACTTGCCATCCAATACACAACACATCTGGTTACAATAATAATAGTTTTTACATGTAGTCCTGAGAAGACGCAAATATACAAAGTTTTAAATTCATATACAAATATGTTTAAAAAAAATAAAAGCAATTGATCGTCTGATTAGAGAAGCGAGCACTAAAATGCTCGAGTGCTCGTTACTCCGAGTCGAACTTTCCTGATGGTTCGAGTGCTGTATCAATAACGACCTCATTGATTCAAGGGAGTACTCGAGCATTTTTCATTGGAAAGAACACGAGTAACACCTTGCAGATGTATGGAAACGCATCTGTTTCATCCACATATTGTTTTCACATATATGGTGAATGCGAACAACGTTCGGTCGGCGATGCGTCTTCGGATAAGTTAGCAGATTGTACGGAACATCTGCAATGTGTTCTTTTCAATGTGTCTTACATTAATGATCGCGTGTATCACTGTTTTCACCTGTTGTTCTCACTGTGTTATTTAAGAAAGCTCGATCTCGAGCAGCAAAATTACTCGTTCCGGAGCAAAAGCCGTTCTACAGTTATCGTAATACTCGAACGAGCATAAGATCAGACAAGATAGCCGCTCTCTTATATCTGATGATGGGCTGGTCGTGGAGCGGATAGCCCTTAGTATTAGACCACGTAATGGAAAGTTTATGTTGGTCAATATATTCACACTGTGCCTCGGGACATAATCGCTGTACTATATGGTAGACATAGAAGCCATTGGTTGAATGATTTAATTTGTGAGTACTATACTTATGTTTTTCAATTACTTAATTCTTCTATCTTCTTCCTGTATTAGCACAACTAAGAGGAAAATGAATTTGGCAAGGAGCCTTCACTTCATTTAACTCTGTGACCTTTTAACAAGTGTCACCAAACTTCACATTTGAGGCAATGCCTATTGTTTGAGGTACATCGCGGATACTGTATAATGTGATTAATGTGACTATTTGCATGAAAGACACCATGGAATTTCATGTACGTCCAGTTGATTTTACAGCGTGAATCATCAAGGGCATATTCAGGCTAAGGACCAGAGGAGCTGTGGGGGGGATTGGTCTTCATTTGATTCCATCCATACAGCTAGTACATACTACCACCACCTCTGCAATGTGAACAGCCCCTACTTGCCTTTTTAGACATTACTTACCTATAAGAAATTGACTGGGAAAAGTCAGGTTTGTTAACATCTGATACATTTATGTTGTGCCCGGAAAGTCAGGGTGCTGTGCATGTTTTGCCTCTGATCACTGCAATTTGACTGGATAAACGTCAGAATTGGTAATACTATACACAAGCAGGGGCCATTCTGTTTTGAACCGTCCACCAATTTACAATAATATGACGTGCTTATGTTATTTAAGACTACAATATATATAACAGATAAAACCTTGTTCAGTATATTCATGAAGTCGTTTTTTTTTTTCTGTTTTAGTACCAAAACCCAGAGTACAGCTTAACCGGAATACTCTTACATTGAAGGGCATGTATAAGTGGAGACTCTGGCACCAGCTCAGGTGTAGGGGGGCTTGTGGGGCCCGGAGCTTATGTTTTGTTAGTGTTTTAACCGCAGTATCGTCGGATTTTTTTAAAACACTTTTTTAAAAACTTTATAAATGGCCGAAGCTGCGTCGTCGCGAGGAGGTACGCGTTCGGCGCACCATGCGCCCGCGACCAGCCTGCGGTTCTCCTTGCACTTCCTATGTAGCCGCGCGCATGTAAGCGCCAGTCTCGACCTCCCTGCGCCGAGCAGCTTCGGCCATAAAGTTTAAAAGTGTTTTAACCCGATACTGCGTTAAAACACTACACAAAATCACTCCGGCACCAGCCTACCCTGATCGTGCTCGGCTCTGGTAAGTTCCTCTTATACCCGCTACCATCAATGGTAGCGTACCTTTTAATGGAGAAGAAATCTATAAAGAAAGACTAGGGGTATTGTTCACACATGCAGAGGTTCCCCCGTCGGGGAAGACCACTCTAAGGAGAGGATGACACAGTCATTAAAAAACCACATTTTGAATCCACGTCTTTGTGGAGATCTTACCTTAGCGGACCATAGACTTCCTGATTTCAGACATGATTTGTATCTTACACCAAGTTGTTGATTTGAGACAGTGTCTGATTCACTTTTTGTTGGTCAGGTGCTGTCTGTTGTTTTTCATGAAACAATGGGAAAAGAAAATTACATTACTAAAATGTCAAAAATGCCCGACATGTTTCGTGACAAGATGCTGATATCTGTCTGAAAATGGTTAGAAGATCTATCATCAAAATCAAGCTGGGACAAAGATTACTCATCAGATTGAGGCCTGTGCTGTTTGTAATCTTTTATATTGTTAGTCTGGCCTCCTTCCTTCACTAAAATCAACTGTTAACAATTATCTAAGCATGTAATTAACCATGCCCCTCGCTGCATAGGCTTCATGGACTTTATATTGGTACCTCACCACGTGGTGCTTTGCTCTCAAGGGGGGTAAGACTTAGACTGCTGATGGCACAGTATAAAACAGGCAAAGAGTGACGGTTCGTAACACTCCCAGGAGCCTTCAGGCTATTATTATATATTTTAATTTAAAAGTTGATTTTAGAGGACGGAGGCATGTAACAATATAAGAGATGTTTCACAGTCACGTGCCAGGATCTCGGGTCCCTGTTTTCAGATTGGCATTTGTGATGTTGGAATTTCCTCTAACCTCTACCACAAATCTACAACTAGTATCAATCAAGGATTGCAAACCAAGCACGATGACATACTTGTTTCTTCCCCCTCGCTATGCCTTTATTTTTAAGAAATTAATATAATATTAATATTTATAGTTATAAATATTAATAACTGTGATGCAACGAGATGTTCTAGCAGCACAATATCAAGATGTTCTACTTCTTTAGTGAGTAAATGCTACACAGATGCTGCACAGCCCGGGGGCCTGCAGTATTATACAGGCCCGGGCTGCTCTGAAATCAGAGGTTATGTATTCCCTGCGGTGCCTCCGCTTGCATAAACCTTGTAAATAAAAGATATAGTCTAGTACGATGACACTGCAGATATTGTTGTTTAAAGGAAATCTACCAGCAAAAACTATAATGACAAACCAGGGACACTTACTCATAGATCCAGGCACCGGGACTGTGGTCATAAAACTCTATTAATCCCGTTTGGTGCATCATTACAGGTGGTCCCCTACTTAAGGACACCCGATTTACAGAAGACCCGCCACTGATGGCATGTATAAATCCTATGCAGACAAAAGAACTACGTATGCTCAATTCTAATTGAGCCTAAACCAAAATACAGGCAGTCCCCCTACTTAAGGACACCCAACTTACAGACGACCCCTAGTTACACACGGACCCCTCTGCCCACTTTGACCTCTAGTGACCTTTCTGGATGTTACTATAGTCCCAGACTGTAATGATCAGCTGTAAGGTGTCTGTAACGAAGCTTTATTGTTAATCCTTGGTCACATATACAGTTTTGACCTACATACAAATTCAATTTAAGAACAAACCTCCGGACCCTATCTTCAAGGATTGCAAACCAAGCACGATGACATACTTGTTTCTTCCCCCTTGCTATGCCTTTATTTTTAAGAAATTACTATAATATTAATATTTATAGTTATAAATATTAATAACTGTGATGCAAAGAGATGTTCTAGCAGCACAATATCAAGATGTTCTACTTCTTTAGTGAGTAAATGCTACACAGATGCTACACAGCCCGGGGGCCTGCAGTATTATACAGGCCCGGGCTGCTCTCAAATCAGAGGTTATGTATTCCCTGCGGTGCCTCCGCTTGCATAAACCTTGTAAATAAGAGATATAGTCTAGTACGATGACACTGCAGATATTGTTGTTTAAAGGAAATCTACCAGCAAAAACTATCATGATAAACCAGGGACACTTACTCATAGATCCAGGCACCGGGACTGTGGTCATAAAACTCTATTAATCCTGTTTTGTGCATCATTACAGGCGGTCCCCTACTTAAGGACACCCGATTTACAGAAGACCCCTAGTTAAAGACGGACCCCTTTGCCCCCTGTGACCTCTGGTGACTTCTCTGGATGTTACTATAGCCCCAGGCTGCAATGATCAGCTGTAAAGTGTCTGTAATGAAGTTTTATTGATTATCCTTGGTGCCATTACAGAAAAAAAAAAATTGCTCTATTACCTTTGTGAAAAAGGAGTTGTGGACCCTTGTGGTACACCAAAAGAGGACCACACACTCATAAGTGCTTATTATGAGCTACAAACACGAAAACAAATTCATAAGAGACAACACAAAAACCACGTGTCAAGTAGCACAAAAACACATCTTTATTAATTTACAGCAAAAGATTCACAAATCGTACAGACAAATGTTAAAAACAGTTAAAAAGGGGTACAGAGCACCTGTACTCCAACAACAGAACACAGGAAGGACTGTGGCACCTGATAACACCAAAAAAGTTCTCCTATAGAGCCCTGACCCAAACAATGCCCTATGAATAGACACCACAAATAATCAGGCAGGTACATGAGCGTATGAGTCTGTGCACAGATGTATGTGGCAACATGTGAAAAAACAAAAAAAAACCGCCACTGATGGCATGTATAAATCCTATGCAGACAAAAGAATTACGTATGCTCAATTCTAATCGAGCCTAAACCAAAATACAGGCAGCCCCTCTACTTAAGGACACCCAACTTACAAACGACCCCTAGTTACAGACGGACCTCTCTGCCCACTGTGACCTCTGGTGACCTCTCTGGATGTTACTATAGTCCCAGGCTGCAATGATCAGCTGTAAGGTGTCTGTAATGAAGCTTTATTGATCATCCTTAGTCCAATTACAGCAAAAAAATTTTGAAACTCCAATTGTCACTGGGGCAAAGAAAAATTGTCTAGAAATTAAATTATAAAATATACAGTTTCGACTTACATACAAATTCAATTTAAGAACAAACCTCCGGACCCTATCTTGTACATAACTGCCTGTAAGTATAAGCCTGCCATGAAGAAATGTATTGCCATGGATCTGAGACAGTGTAGGGAACAAGGGCCCACTGTGCCCTACGCGTATTGCCTTGAACCGCAAATTCGGTAGGCTTATACTTATGTTGGTTCAGGCTTGATCAGTACAGGCAGTCACCGGGTTATGTGCCGGATAGGCTCTTTAGGTTTGTTCCGGAATTTGTATGTAAGTCGGAACCATATATTTTATAATTGTAACGCCAGACAGAATTTTTTTGGTCTCTGTGACAATTGGATTTTAAAAATGTTGGATTGTCATAAGAACCAGGATTAACAATAAAGCTTAATCGCAGACGCCTTAGTTAACTGTTATAGCTGTTTATTGTAACCTAAATTAACAGCATCCAGAGGTCCGTTTGTAACTAGGGGTTGTCTGTAAGTCGGGTGTTCTTAAGTAGGGGACCGGCTGTATATCTTTTCTGTGGGCATATGTACTTTACATAGCTGCATTTTTCTAGCTCACCAGCTGGTGGCAGCAGAGCTCTTCCCTGTATCCGGCCAGAGGAGCCTCTTTTGTTTGATTGATGCCGGAGAAAGTGAAGACGCAGTGCAGTGTTTGCTGCCGTCCTACAGGCCGTCTCTCCTCTTTATCGTGCTCTACTCTCTTTTAATCACATTGAGATATAAGTATAACTTCTAAATATCAAATATTCTTATTGTCCAAAATAAATGAAACTGTATTGAAAGACTTTAGTCAGGTCTTCAAAAACATAAGCAAACTATCAATTCTTTTCATATATTGCACTGACTACTGTGTAATGCTAATGTCTGTAATGTATGCACCTACCACAGAGCAATGCCGAGCTTTGATTGGTTGCTAGGGGCAACAAGTCTATTTATTACTCTGTGACCCTATATGTCTTGTATATTGTCATTTTATGTAATGGGGAGTTAAGTAGTAACCAGACACTTGTGGCATCATATATCTCCCGGGAAGTAAAGAGCGAGTGTTATTTGCCTTCAACTTACAAGGGTCTGAACTCTTGGTCCTTTGGTCACTCATATTGGGGCCCATTTACTAAGGGTCCGAATCGCGCACTTTCGTAGGGTTCCCGGCCGATATCCGATTTGTGCCGAATTGCTCCGGGATTTTGGCGCACGCGGTCGGATTTTGGCATATCAGCGCCGGCTTTCACGCAAAATCGGTGGCTTGGCCGTCAGACAACCTGACGGATTCGGAAAAAACACGGAATTTAAAAAGCAATTTGTGTCGCAAGATCAAACACTCACATGCACCGGGAACCTCCGGCGGACCTCGGCGCAGCAGCGACACCTGGTGAATATCGGGCGCACAGACCTTAGTGCAGTGGTGGCGAACCTATGGCACGGGTGGAAGAGGTGGCACTCAGAGCCCTTTCTGTGGGCACTCAGGCAACTGACCCCAGGACAGAGTTCACCAACCAGGACCAAATCCACCAAATCTTTCTGCAGTCCCAGGCAACTTAAGAGATGCCTTTTGACTTCATTGTCTGTTTGGAACTGCAGGGAATGTAAGAAGGTGTTGACAGAACTGCATTATCTTTGGATGTCATCATGCTGGACCCGACCATTCTTCATCTACAGAGAGACCCTTTAGAGAAGCTACAATGATAGTCTGTATTATCCCTCCTTCTTTCAACTGTATTGGTGGAGTTAGGGGGCCGATATGATTGAAAGATGTCAAAAAACAGGTAGCAATACGTTATTGCTTAAAATGCAATGTTGGCACTTCACAGTAAATAATTAGATTTTGGTTATAGTTTGGGCACTCTGTCTCGAAAAGGTTCGCCATCACTGGTATAGAGCATGAGGAGGAGCAGCACAGTATAGAGCAGTGATGGCTAACCTATGGCACTGGTGCCAGAGGTGGCACTCGGAGCCCTTTCTGTGGGCACTCGGCCATCACCAGAGATGACTCCAGGTATCTTCCTGCAGTCCCAGACAGCCCAGGACTTGCTGTGCTCAGAGCTATTTTAAAGTGACAGCTCTACCTGGGACTATTTTCTGCCTTATTTGTGTCCTCAGGTGCTGGTATCAATGAAAGCTGTGACAGAGAAGGAAGTATAAATCACTAATTACATTTCTGTGTTGGCTGCCGTCCTACAGGCCGTCTCTCCTCTTTATCGTGCTCTACTCTCTTTTAATCACATTGAGATATAAGTATAACTTCTAAATGTCAAATATTCTTATTGTCCAAAATAAATGAAACTGTATTGAAAGACTTTAGTCAGGTCTTCAAAAACATAAGCAAATTATCAATTCTTTTCATATATTGCACTGACTACTGTGTAATGCTAATGTCTGTAATGTATGCACCTACCACAGAGCAATGCCGAGCTTTGATTGGTTGCTAGGGGCAACAAGTCTATTTATTACTCTGTGACCCTATATGTCTTGTATATTGTCATTTTATGTAATGGGGAGATAAGTAGTAACCAGACACTTGTGGCATCATATATCTCCCGGGAAGTAAAGAAATAGACAGAGCCAGAGCGAGTGTTATTTGCCTTCAACTTACAAGGGTCTGAACTCTTGGTCCTTTGGTCACTCATATTGGGGCCCATTTACTAAGGGTCCGAATCGCGCACTTTCGTAGGGTTCCCGGCCGTTTTGCGCCGAATTGCTCCGGGATTTTGGCGCACGCGGTCGGATTTTGGCACATCAGCGCCGGCTTTCACGCAAAATCGGTGGCTTGGCCGTCAGACAACCTGACAGATTCGGAAAAAACACAGAATTTAAAAAGCAATTTGTGTCGCAAGATGAAGCACTCACATGCACCGGGAACCTCCGGCGGACCTTGGCGCAGCAGCGACACCTGGTGAATATCGGGCGCACAGACCTTAGTGCAGTGGTGGCGAACCTATGGCACGGGTGCCAGAGGTGGCACTCAGAGCCCTTTCTGTGGGCACTCAGGCAACTGACCCCAGGACAGAGTTCACCAACCAGGACCAAATCCACCAAATCTTTCTGCAGTCCCAGGCAACTTAAGAGATGCCTTTTGACTTCATTGTCTGTTTGGAACTGCAGGGAATGTAGGAAGGTGTTGACAGAACTGCATTATCTTTGGATGTCATCATGCTGGACCCGACCATTCTTCATCTACAGAGAGACCCTTTAGAGAAGCTACAATGATAGTCTGTATTATCCCTCCTTCTTTCAACTGTATTGGTGGAGTTAGGGGGCCGATATGATTGAAAGATGTCAAAAAACAGGTAGCAATACGTTATTGCTTAAAATGCAATGTTGGCACTTCACAGTAAATAATTAGATTTTGGTTATAGTTTGGGCACTCTGTCTCGAAAAGGTTCGCCATCACTGGTATAGAGCATGAGGAGGAGCAGCACAGTATAGAGCAGTGATGGCTAACCTATGGCACTGGTGCCAGAGGTGGCACTCGGAGCCCTTTCTGTGGGCACTCAGGCCATCACCAGAGATGACTCCAGGTATCTTCCTGCAGTCCCAGACAGCCCAGGACTTGCTGTGCACAGAGCTATTATAAAGTGACAGCTGTACCTGGGACTAGTTTCTGCCTTATTGGTGTCCTCAGGTGCTGATATCAATGAAAGCTGTGACAGAGCAGGGAGTATAAATCACAAATTAAATTTCTGTGTTGGCACTTTGCGATAAATAAGCGGGTCTTTGTTGTAGTTTGGGCACTCGGTCTCTAAAAGGTTTGCCATCACTGCCTTAGTGAATCCCGGCAGACCCGAATATCCATGCTCTATTTTGCGGCTCACGTGTGTAATCCTTTGCTAGCTTGTCTCAGCCTCACAATGTTGTGACCAATGTTTGCAAAAACAAGGATTACATATCTTTTCACATTCCCTCAGACTTCTATGTGAAGGGCCAAGCCGCAAACACGGGCAGGAATAGGAGCTGCTCTGAGTTTTCTACTGCATCCTGACGGATTTGTGCATGAGTATACTTTTTTTTAATCAATTCCTTATCATTTGCTAGATCTCTGCTTGCTGTCCTTCCATAGAAAGGTTCTAAGCTTACTTCCAGTGAATAGTATCTGTCCATGGTCATATGATGGAGGAGCACGAGCCATTATTTTCACACAGCTCTGATTACTCTCTATGATAATAACAGCTTGTGCACATGCGTGACCATGGTCAGATTTCTATCCACTGGAAGTAAACATTGAACATTTCTACAGCAGAACAGCAAGCAGAGATCTAGGAACCATGAGGAATTGATACAGAAAGTATATTGAAAAATTGTATAACTTTTCATTGTACAAATAATATCAATTATTTACTGAAAGTGGCCGACCGCTTTAACTATAACATTGTGCCCATTTAAAATATTTTTTTTTGTAAAGCTGTTTTCAGAAGTCATGTGGGGGACATTTAGCAGAACCCTTGCACCAGTTTTTGGTCTGAAATAATCATTGTTATTTGCGAAATTCTAGTAATTGCAATTGTTTCTCCCTTCTTACCACGGAGGAGCGGGAAGGGGTACGGACACCAGGCAGGACCTGGTGTACAATCATCCGCAGAGGCTGGAACCTACTGATGTCTCCTCGTGTGTTCGTGAAATACGGACCAGATGGCGGCTGTATTTTCTGTACTGACCACTGTGGAGATCCGGACTCACAGCATCATAGTCGGCTATAATAATTTATGATGTTGTGAGTCACTACCTTCCTGCATTTTACTGAAAACATGATCATAGTATGGGACCATGAAAAGACCGGAATGTACAATATAATGGACTATGATGCTACAAAACTGGGTTACCTGCACAATTTTCCGCCCAAAATAAACAGCTATTTCAGGGTCTGAGCACAAGTGTCTTAGGTCGAACGAGCATGTGCAAGCTGTAGGGTGGTCCAGGCTGCCACCAGTGTAATGGACAGG
Organism: Engystomops pustulosus; assembly: GCA_019512145.1. Classification (NCBI taxonomy): domain Eukaryota; kingdom Metazoa; phylum Chordata; class Amphibia; order Anura; family Leptodactylidae; genus Engystomops; species Engystomops pustulosus. The sequence goes on from CM033645.1 coordinate 781,232, forward strand.
GGACCCTTTATTATATAGAAATATAATGCAAGGGTGTCCCATCTGCCGGACGAACAGCCGCGCCAGCACTTTATTAACTATTACAGTTCCAGCGCTGCATTTGGCCTTTGTGAAATTTCCACAACTGTCCCATTCATCTCATCAGGGATTGCAGAAATCAAAATCCGCATTCACATGAACAGAATTGTAGAATTTTTCGTTTCTGCAACATTTATAAAACTTTTTGGTCAGCCTCTCCCCCACATGATTTATAGAAGGCAAAATTCTGCATTATTCATGTTTCGTATGTTTATCTTGTTACTTCATAATGAATGAGTAAAATGTGAAATATTTAAATGATTATGTTCCTCCGAGCTGGAGAACACACAAAAGTCACAGAGGAGGAGCTGTGAGAACAGAGCGCGGTCCTGCACGGACGATCACACTCCCCCAGGATACGTCTCCCCTTATTAATAATGAATTTGTCTTCTAGTAGGAATCTGATGAGGGTAAAAATAAAGCTGTACAATTACCGCCAAGACTTCCTGGCAGCAGGTTATTAATGCGATGTCTTGTATGTATAACATGTATGTGTATATAGGCAGTTTAATATTAATATAATAATAGCTGAATATGTACCGAACCCTACAAATGAAAAACCTGTGCATCAGATCAGTCAACTGATGGGCCAACAATATCCTACCACATAGCACTTATGGTCTGTCATCACAGGCCCCCAATCTCCACTGACATCTTCTGCAAATATACAGCACGGCCTCTGAATATTTTTATATGTCTGTACTGGGGAGTTCTATTTTTCAGGCTTTGTAAATTATAGAATTTTGAATGCATGAAGCCACCACTAGGGGGAGATATAGAATTATATGTATTACAGTAATTACCATTGATGGTTTACCTCGCTGGGGGCCCATCATAGAGCGCCATCAAATGATCTACCATGAATGGTTATTGCTGGACAACCCCTTTAATGTAATCTCTTTGAATCTGTATGAAGTGATATTCCCTTAGTGGTGACATATGATATGATAGCTGAAATGAGTGATATAAGGGAATAATTTAGTGCTGGCCTCTCTCCTCACCGTAGCTGGTATACAACTGGTTACTATACTAAGAATAAAACTCTGGTTGTAAATGATAAGGAAACATTACTTACCTGTTAAATTCAATTTTGAAGACTTTTGTTTACTCTTTTGGATCAATGAGGAGCTATACATCCACATGACCACTGCAGACAATCGTACATGAGGCGTGTAAGACATGTGAGGCCAGTGATTGTCTGCGGCGGGAATTATTGTCCAAGGAAAACAGGGACCACCAAAACATCAGTGCTGGAGTGGGAGGGGGTAATCAGACAAGTATTTGAAACCATTTCATGTAACTACTATACTTTCCATAACTCTTGGATGATATATACATAGATAGATACAAAACAATGCCAGCACACCATTATGAAATAAATAAAAAGGTGGGTTACTTTATCCCCCAAGTCCTACATTTCAGTCTCTAGATCAGAGACTTTTGTCAAGCTGTGATCTAGAGACTGAATCCTGGTAATTGGGGAATTAAGTTACCTAAGGTTTTTTTTTATTTCATACAGGTGTGCTGCCATTTTTTTTTGTATTTGTAGATAGAGGATTCAATCAAGTCCGAAAAGTGTGCACCCAACCCCCTTTTGTAAAGCTGGATACTTTTTTGATACAGATAAATTGATAGATATTTACAGCTTTTGACTCACGTCCTGTATTTGTTCTCTTGAAGGGATATGCCATGGCTTCTGATGAAAAGCAGTCCTGGATACAAGCCCAATACACCAAGTACATACCTCTTCTGAAGCGATCCAAAGATGATATCGCCAAACCAGGTAACGGACAATGGACTATTGTGTGTGGCTCAAGTGGTATATAGCACAGTCCTGGGGCAGTTAATGCCAATAGATACAGCAGGTCTGATAATCCATGTCGGAATGAGGTGCATAGGGCCCAACAGTTGTCATGAAGTTTCTTAAAGATGTCAATGTGTCAGCTTAGGACATAGATTCTGTTCTGGCCACATCGGGTACTTTTATTATTAGAGGCAGGCACACCGATGGGGACGGACACCCCTGCCATTTCACCAGGTGTTGCAGCCCACCTGTGGATTCATCAGTGGTCCAGTCCAAGCCTGCCGATAAGTGATGTAAAACTTATTCTCTATATTACACACAAGTTATTCGAATGCTGAAATTTTAGAATTAGAATCTATATTAACTATATGTATAATATGACTGTTTTAGTGTCATTTTGTGCTATTTTGGTTGTTGGTGTGCCCCAGGATTTTCTAAGTATAAAAAGTGTGCTGCGGCTCAAAAAAGGTTGAAAATCACTGATCTAACATATATACAATACTTGCCGGATCAAGAATTTGTAATATATGTAATTGCCGAAAAGTGTTGATTATAGTTTAATTGTCTTCATTTATTACTGGTGCCATTTTGACGTATATGCCCCTGCTCCAAGAGGCAAGGAATCCCCCATTTTTTTTCCTATAAATTCTTCCCAATGATCTTATGTGCTCCCCTGTTGCCTCCTGAATATAGGTCGCACTTCATCGGAAACCTACTCAGGTCTGGAGGACAAAGTTGATGACATTGCTGAAAAGTCAGTTCATCTTCCGGAAGAAGTGACCAATTCCAAGTCACAGTTGACCGTTCTGAAATATTTCATACATCTCAGCAAAAATGAAGGCGAGCAGGTATCCAGCCCTGGTGACAATGGCGCTCTTCATATATAAAAATAAAATCCAGTTGAAGTAGTTGTACAAAGCAACAAACCTGAACTCCACTAATTCACTCCGGCCTTAGCTGGAAAATCTACCGTAATGTAAAGATCCTGAGCATATTTACAGGAATTTGCGATTGATTATTATGTGACATTTCATTATTTTATAACTAGGATAATTTGCCACCGTTTTTGGTGGAATATATTATAATACTAATGGGTATTTAAAAAAAAAATATTTATAATGTTACTGCAAAACTGTGACAAAAAACAAAAGGACCGTGTGAACCCAGGATAAATATAAACATGCTTTTTAGCACACTCTGTCTAATCAATTTACGTAAATTTTGAAACCTTTTTTTTATTTCATATACAGCGCAGTCCTCGGGTTAACATAAAGATAGGGTCTGAGGTTTTGTTTCTTAAGTTGAATTTGTATGTAAGTCGAACTGTATATTTATAATGGAATTCTAGACATTTTTTCTTTTGCCCCATCACAATTGGAGTTTCAAAATTTTTGGTTTATTGGAACAAGAATTTAATGGCATATCAATAAAGCTTCATTACAACATCTTACATCTGATCATTGCTTCTGGGCCTATAGTAAGCATCCCGAGAGCTTCACCAGAGGTCACAGTGGGCAGAGGGTCCTTCTGTAACTATGGGTTGGCTGTAAGGTCATGGAGTGTCCTTAAGTAGGAGGATCGCACTGTCCTTAGGCTTGTGTTAATATGAAATTTTTTTTTTCACATTTTTGCACCCTTTGTCCCTGCACTTATCCCAGTGTCTAAAAAAGCTCCCACTCCCTATTCAGGTAGCTGGGAGTAAACTTGGTGCAGACAACAAGTAATAAAATCTCCCCTGGCGCTTTCCAATAAAATGATTTGTTTTTATTTAGTAAAAATTGTATATAAAGAGTATAAACAGGGGGTTAACAGAGTGATTTACCATACAATTATGGGTTAAAACCCTTTGATAGCTTAAAAGGGAGACATATTTCAAGTCTGTTCCAGACTCATCCTCATTCCTGAGTATCTCACAACCTATATAAGGTGAGCGTACACCTAAATGCTATTTTTTTTCCCCTCTGTACTATATAAGTCCTCTAGTAAGTGCAGGCCTAGATAATTTTACAGGCTGTATTTCAGGATCCGTGCCTTTATAACAATTGTTCTACCTGTGTTACATGTTTCACCTGTTGCATATGTTTAATCTTTTATGAAAGTAAACCAGCCTTCTCCCCAAAATGTAAGGAGTGTAGACCTATGCCACATCCCCCACCGGGGCCTAGCCTTTTCTTGGTGGCCTTGGTTGTCCTTGGTTGATATGGGGACCGGAGGGCTGTCCTACAGCCTGGCAGGTCTCCAGCAGATTGTGTGTGCAAGAATTATGGAGGGAGAGGCTGAGGTACTGGTTCCCATGGGGAGCCCATGATGGTAACAGCCGTATCCAGGGATCAGACGGAGGCAACGTTGTGCAAATCAACTTACAGTTCTTTATGCAACTTTAAACAGCAAGCAACGACCAAACAGTAGCAGCAGATTCAGCAAGCTGGAAGAGTCATGGAGAGCCGGTCCGCAGGAAGGTTGTACACAGCCTGGTAGTAGCTTCAGGCTGGGCTGGTAGAGATGGAGCTGAGACCAGATGGTGGTTCTTTGCTCAGGGGCTGAAGTCTCCGGACTTGCCCTGGGTGCTAGGCAGTGGCCTGAGGCACCTCTGGTTTCTGGCTCTTAAGGAGCTGCACTTCCCTCTGCTTGCTGGAGCTGACATGTGCTTCAAGATGGAGTCTCCCACTCTGCTCATGAGGTCTGACCAGGTGCTCCTACCTTCCAGAGGTTTATATACTCCCTTGGTCAGGTGGTAGTACTTTTCCAATCAGCTTCCAGCTTGCTTTACAATATCGCAAGAAACCTCATTGGACAATGACATTTGGCATTGTTAACTCTTGCCTTACTAGGCACTGACCACAGCTGCAATTACAAAGTTCTCCAGTACTCAGTCCTGATGAGTCTCCCTAACAGCTCCTGACATAGAGAGCGCGCTATTCGCAACAACCACCTTGCCTATGCGTTGGCAGGGGTGTTGAACTTAACCGGTTCGCGACCGCCCACCGTGTATTCACGGCGGCGGTCGGGTCGCGCTGCATGGAGAGGGCTCACGGGCTGAGCCCTCTCCATAGCCGGTAAGTCTTTGCTGCATATTGCAGCAAAGGCTTACCGGTAACACCCGCGATCGGTGCTAGCACCGATCGCGGGTGTTTTCGCAGCGATGGCTGCCGGCAAAGCTGCCGGCAGCCTCAAAAAGATAGCGTATATTAATAATTAATAAAATTGGTATATTTATCTATCCATGGGCATCCGCTTTTTTCTCTATTACTCCGCATGGGCGCCGCCATCTTACCTGGGATCGCCGCTCCCCGCGATCCTTCTCCATGGTAGCCTCAGGTCTTCCGAAGACCTGAGGCTATTTCGTTCTTCCCTGCGTAGAGGTGGCACCAGGGTCCTCATGGTGGGCACCCAGGCCATCACCCCAGCACAGAGTCAACAGACACGACTCAAGGCTTACAAGACCCGTCATCCCCCATGAGATTCCGCATTCAGGCTATTTGTAAAGCAAATCCTTGGCTTCAGGGACTGAAGGAAGTGTGAAAAGTTTGGAGAGGATGGTGATCTTGAAGTTTCTGCTACAAGCCACTTCTTCCTGTCCCGTATATAGCTTTGGAGGGAAGCTGCAAAGTATAGGTCTACAGCGCGGCCTCTGATATAGTCCCCATAGGCGGCAGAGGAAGCCAGGGAGCGGGTTACCGAAATGTTCCTTACTGGGGGAAAAGCTAGGACAGGTCTATATTTCTCCCTACTGTACGGACGGGCCACATTTGAATGAATGTAGCATTAATCCTAATTGCCCTCCTTTTCACTATTATGGCTGCCTTCAGGATGATGTTGGGTGAGCAGTCGCAATAAATATATAAATATAATAAATATAAATATATAAATACAATTTAACTTTAAACCCTTAACGCTCGTGCGCATTAGCTCTACGGCGCAGAGGTATCAGGGATTATGAAGAGGGCTCACGGGTGGGATACTCTTCATTACAAAGGTGGGGGGGTTGATTTGCCTTTGCACAAAACCACAACCGCTAACAAAACGCGGTCGGTGATTGCACGATGCGGACTATTAACCCTCTCAAACACCGCCGGGCAAAGTCGCGGCGGCGTTCAAAAGAGGCGGCGCGCGGGTGGCCGACCCAGCTTTTTTCAGGATAGCCTCGCCCGAACGTCAATGGTTACCCATGGTAGCCTAGCGGTCTCTTTGACACGAGGGCTACATGGCTGTATAGCAGGTTCGTAAATGAGCCAGTGGCTCATGTAGTATGACCTGCAAAAAATGACATTCTATGCAATATGTAGTATTGCGCATATGGTAGGAAGCGATCTGACCATATCGGGTTGATGTACCCTGATGTCTAAGAATAGTGGGGAAAAAAAAGTTGAAAAAATAAAAAAAATTAATAAAATATTAAAAGTTCAAATCACCCCCCTATCCCTAGAAGGATTATTTTTGAAAAAACAATTAAACAGTTAAAAATCACAAACATAGTAGGTATCGCCGGTCCCAAAATGCAGCGATCTATCAAAATATAAAAACGGTTACGATCGGCGGGACCTCCGAGCGGGAAATGGCGCCCACAATGTCCGAAATGCGACTTTACACCTTTTTTACAAACATAAAAATGAAATAAAAAATGATCAAATGTCGCAAGACCTCAAAATGATACAAGAAAAGACGTCGCCTCATTTCGCAAAAAATTGACACCTTACACATCTCGTGCGCCAAGTATGAAAAAGTTATTAGCCGTAGAAGATGGCAAAAAACATAATAAAGAGTAGGCGTGGTATTTGGAGCGAAAGGTGAAGTCGTAAAAAAGCTGAGCCACAAGGATACATGAACGCATGTGCAGGTTTTTTCAATTTTTTGGCAAATGGAATTTTTTTCAGCTGCCAGTACCACGGCATGTTAAAATAAAGAAATTACGGGACGACATTTGTACGCACAAATAAGCCCTCACACAGGCTTTACACGTAAAAATGAAAAAAGTTATGGATTTTTGAGTGTGGAGAGCGAGAAAGAGAACATGAGCCGAAAAACCTCCGCCTTAAGGGTAATCAAGAATTCTTTATTATATAGTACACACAGGATATCAGTGATGCACAGAGCGTGCCCAAAGGAGTTTAATGCAGTAAGGATTTTACTATATGAGACTAACAAGAATTACAACATTTATAGTAGTAATAGGAAACCATTACAGCAACTATACTAGGACTTATGAAAGCTATGCGACGACTCAGATACTAGAAACTTACAATGATTTTACTAGGCTAGAAATTATACAACGACTTTTAATAAGACTAGGAACTATAAGATATCATATACTAGGTCAGAGAAAATATCAACGACTTATACAAGGGTAGGAAACTATAAAAAAGTAGTCTAAGACTAGGAAACTATAAATGACTAAAATCGGACTATAAAACTTGCATACAATCACACATCTGTGAAAATAATTAAAATATCGTCTACAGATGTAGTCCTGAGAAAAGGCAAAGATACAAAGTCATCAAATCATAATTTACAATATGTAAAAAAAATCAAAAAAAAAAAAGAAATTGATCTTGATAGAAATGATGAGCGAGCACTAAAAATGCAGAGTGCTGTTACCGAAGTTCGAACTTTATATATGATGAGGGAGTGCTCGTACCGAATAACGAACCTCATTGAGTTCATGGGAGACCGAGATTTTCAATGAAAGAACACATTGAAAGAAACGAAGAACACATGCGAGTATGGAAAGTGTCTTCACACATATGTTCTCAATAAGATGTGCGCGAGTCTTCGGATAAGTTAGCAGAGGTACGGAAAATCTGCAGTGTGCTTTTCAATGTGGTCTTCACTTCAAGATCATGTGTTCAATGTTTCACTGTGTTCTTCACTGTGTTGTATAAGTAATGTCGATTGAGCACGGCAAAAAACTCGTTCCGAGCACCAAGCCGTTTCAAGTATGCTAATACTAGAACGAGCATCAAGCTCGACAAGAACTCGCTCATTTCTTCTCTCATCTTGATGATTGGGTGGTCGTGGAAGCGGTATTAGCCTTAGTATTGAGCAACTGAGGGAGTTGTATTGGTCAACTAATCCACTTGGGCTGGGTAAATTTACTGCAGGTCCTATAGTAGACCCATACTAAGCCATTGTGTGATATGTCTATTTGCTGCTGTTATATAACATTAGTGTTTGCAAATACTTAAATGTCTTCCATATCTTCCTGTATTAGCAGGCAATAGAGAAAATGGGACTTTGCTGGAGCCTCAGCTTCAGTTAACTCTGTGACCTTTAGACAAGGGTCACCACATTTAACTGGAGGATTGCCTTATTGTTTTGAGGTCAATCCAATCTTATAGTTTACATGGTGGACTATTTGCATGAAAGACAACCATGACTTCTGTCGTCATGTGCTTTTACAGTGAATCACCAGGATTAAGGCCTAAGGAAGAGGAGACGGTGGGGGGATTCTGGTCTTGCATTTGATACATCAATAAGCTAGTCATACTACCACCATCTGCAATGTGAAAGCCCCTTACTTGCCATTTTTAGCATTTATTACCAGAAATAAAAGACGTGGGAAACATTTCAGGTTTGTAATCTATAAATTTATTTGTCCCTGGAAAGTTCAGGGTGCTGCATGTTTGACTCTGATCTGCAATTCGGATTAATTGTTCAGAATTGTGTAATATAAACAAAAGCAGGTGCATTATGTTTTGGGACGTCCACAACTTTACAATAAATGACGTGCTAATATATTATGACTACAATATATTACAACAGAGTAACCTTGTTAATATTTCAGTGAAGTTTTTTTTTTCGTTTTAGCCACAACAACGAGTACATCTTAAAGTAAACTACCACTGAAGTGCAGGTATAAGGGGAACTACTGAGCACCAGATGCTGAGCTTGGTGCCGGAGATAGTTTTGTTAGTGTTGTAAAACCGCAGAATCGCAGGTTTAACACTTTTTAACTTGATGGCCGAAGCTGCTTCGGCGCAGGGAGGTACTGATAGGCGCACCAAGGCGCGACAGTGCCGCGGCTCTCATTCACTTCATTAGTAGCCACGGGCCGGGGTCGCGGATGATGCGCGAGCGCGTACATCCCTGTGCCGGAAGCAGATCGGCCATCAAGTGTAAAAGTGTTTTAAACCGCGATCACTGCGGGTTTTTAAACACTAACAAAAGCTAAGATCGGAACCAGCTCACCCTGAGCTGGTGCCGGTAGTTACCTCTTACTGACCACTCCACGTGGTAGGTTACCTTTAATGGAAGAAAGCATTAAGGAAAGGATAGGGGTATGTTCCACACTGCAAGATTTCCCTCGGGGAACCCACTCTAAGCAGAGGCTGCCCAGCAGTAAAACCCATCTGTAACCTACGTCTTGGGGAGTATACTGTACCTTTAGCGCGACCATGATACTGCTAGATTTCAGACAGATTTGTATCTTGAAACAAATTTGTGATTGAGAACAGTGGTATGATCACTTTTGTTGTCAGGTGCGGTCTTTTGGTTTTCATGAAAAATGGGAAAAGAAAATTCAATTAATAAATCAAAATGCCGGGGAAACTGTTCGTGACAAGATGTGATAGCTGTCTGAAAAGGTTCGTGAAGATTATCATCAAAATCAAGCATGACAACGATTACTCATAGATTGAGGAAATGTGGCTGTTGTAATTGTTTGAATCTTATTTTTTGTTATTCATGCCTCCTTCCCTCTAAAATAACTTAAACATTCTTCGAATTAAGCAGAGGCTCTGCAGGCATACAGGATCCTCCGGCTATAGCTTCTTAACGTATACTGTACCTCCCACTGTGTGATTTCTGCTGCAGCGGAAGTGCAGGGGAGGGTAGATTATAGACCTGCTGATGCACAGTATAACAACAGAGTAGAGGCTTCTGTCACACCCAGGAGCCCTTCAGGCCATTAGTATATTTTAAAAGTGATTTTAGAGGGAAGGAGGCAATGGGTTAACAAATATAAGAGATTATCAAAGTAACGGTGCAGGATCTACGGTCCTGTTTATCAGGGTGCATATTGATGTTAATTTCCCTTCATACACATCTACCACTGGTATCAAGATGCAACCAAGCACGATGACATACGTGTTCTTCCCTCGCTATGCCTTTATTTAAGAAATTAATATAATAGTAAATATTTATAATTATAAATATTAATAACTGTGATGCAACGAGATGTTATAGCAGCACAATATTCAAGATGTCTACTTCTTTAGTGAGTAAATGTACACAGATTGAGACACAGCCCGGGGCCTGCAGTATTATTACAGGCCCGGGCTGCTCTCAAATCAGAGGCTATGTTCCCCGTGGTGCCCTCCTCTTGCATAAATACTTGTAAAAATAAGAGAATAGTCTCGTAAGAGACACGGCAGATATTGTGGTTTAAAGGAAATTACACAAAAACTTATGGACAAAACCAGGGACATTACTATAGATCAGCAGGGAAGTGGTCATAAAAACTCTATTAATCCCGGTTTGGTGCATCATTACAGGTGGTCCCTACTTAAGGACACCCGATTTACAGAACACCCGCACTGACGGCATGTATAAATCCTAGATTGCAGACAAAAGAAATACGGAGGCTCAATTTAATGGCCTAAACAAAATACAGGCAGTTCCACCTCCTTACTTAAGGACACCAACTACAGACGACACATAGTTACCACACGGCCCCTGACCCCCTTGACCTTAGGACCTTTATGGATGTTCTATGTCCAAGAACTGTAATGATCGTGTAGGTGTCTGTAACGAGCTTTATTGAAAAATCCTGGTACGTATTACAGTTTGACTACTACAATTCAATTAAGAACAAACCTACGGACCATATCTTGTACATAACTGCCTGTAAGTATAAGCTGCCATGAAGAAATGTATGCCTGGATCGGAGACAGTGTAGGGAACAAGGGCCCACTGTGCCTAGCGTACTGGCTTGACCGCAAATTCGGTCGGCTTATACTTATGTTGGTTCAGGCCTGATCATACAGACAGGAGTCACCGGTTGTGCCGGATAGGCTCGTTAGGTTTGTTCGAATTTGTATGTAAGTGGAACCATATATTTTATAATTGTAACACCAGACAGAATTTTTTGTCTCTGTGAAAATTGGATTTTTAAAAAATTTTGGATTGTCATAAGTACCAGAGTAACACTAAAGCTAATTGCAGACGCCTAGTTAAACGGTTATAGCTGTGAGGGTAACCTAAATTAACAGGCATCAGAGGTCCGTTGTAACTAGGGGTTGTCTGTAAGTGGGGTGTTCTTAAGTAGGGAACGCTGTATCTCTTTCTGTGGGACCATCTTTAATTTACATCGCTGCATTTTCTAGCTCACCAGCTGGTGCAAGCAGAGCTCTTCTGTATCCGCCAGAGGAGGCTCTTTTAGTTGATGATGCTGGAGAAATGACGACGCAGTGAAGTGTTTGATGCCGTCTACAGGCCGGCTCTCTCTTTCTCATGCTATACCTCTTTTAATCACTTGAGATATAAGTATAACTTTCTAAATATCAAATATTTTATTGTCAAAATAACTGAAACGTATTGAAAGACTAGTCAGGTCTTCAAAAAACATAAGGCAAGTATCAAGTCTTTTCATATATAGCACTGACTACTGTGTAATGATAATGTCTGTAATGTTGGACACCTACACAGAGCATGTCCGAGATTTGATGGTTGCTTAGGGGCAAAACAAGTCTATTAGTACTCTGTGAACCTATATGTCTTGATTGTCATTTTATGTTGTTCTAATGGGGCAGATAACGTAAGTAACCAGACACTTGTGGCATTCATATATCTCCGTCGGAAGAGTAAAGAAATAGGACAGAGCCAGAGCGCGTGAGTGTTATTTGCCTTCAACTTTACAAGGGTCTGAAAACTCTTGGTCCTTTGGTCCTCATATGGGGCCCATTTACTACGGGTCCGAATCGCGCAATTAGTAGGGTTCACGGCCGTTTTGCGCCGAATTGCTCGGGGCGATTTTGGCGAACGGCGGTCGGGATTTTGGCACATCGCGCACGGGCTTTCACGAAAAATCGGTGGCTTGGCGCTCAGACACCTGACAGATTCGGAAAAAAACAACACAGAATTTAAAAAGCAATTTGTGTCCAGATCAAAGCACTCACATGCACCGGAACCTCCGGCGGACCTTGGCGCAGCAGCGAACACCTGGTGAATATCGGCGCACCAGACCTTGTGCAGTGGTGGCGAACCTACTGGCAAGGGGTGCCAGAGGTGGCACCAGAGCCCTTTCGTGGGCACTCAGGCAAATGACCCAGGAGAGTGCACCAACCAGGCCCAAATCCACCAAATCTTTCGGAAGTCCCAGCAACTTACGAGATGCCTTGGACTTCATTGTCTGTTTGGAAAACTAGCAGGGAATGTAAAGAGGTGTTGACGAAATGCATTATTTTGGATGTCATGCATGCTGGACCCTGACCATTCTACTACAGAGGACCCTTAGAGAAGCTCAATGAGAGTCGTGTTTCCCGCCTTCTTTCAAGGTTTGGTGAGTAGCGGCGATATGATGAAAGATGTCAAGAAAAGGTAGCAATCGTATGCTTAAAATGCATGCTTGGACACTCACAGTAAATAATTTAGATTCGGTATAGTTTGGGCACTCTGCTCGAAAAGGTGGCCACTCAATGGTATAGAGCATGAGGAGGAAGCAGCACAGTATAGGATAGTGAACCGCAGACCTGAATTCCATGCTCTATTGTTGAGGCTCACGGGTGTAATAAGTGCTAGCTGTCTCAGCTCACAATGTTGTGACAATGTTTGCAAAAACCAGATTACATATTTGTCACATTCATCAGACTTCTAGTTGAAGGGCCAAGCCGCCAACACGGGCAGCATAGGACCTGCTCTGCATTTTCATGAATGCATCCTGACGGATTGTGAATGAGTATACTTTTTTTTAATCAATCCTTATCATTGCTAAGATCTTGCTTGCTGTCCTTCCATAGAAAAGGTCAAGCTTACTTCAGGGAATAGATCTTGTCCAGGGTCAGTATGATGGAGGAGCACGAGCCATATTTCACACAGCTCTGATTCTCTCTATGCTAATAACAGCTTGTGCACATGCAGTTGACCATGAGTCAGATTTCTATCCACTGGAAGTAAACATTGAACATTCGACAGCCAGAACAGCAAGCAGAGATTAGGGACATGAGGAATGATACAGAAAGTAATTGAAAATTGTATAACTTCCATTGTAAAAATAATATCATATTTACTGAAATTGGCCAACCGCTTTAACTATAACATTGTGCCCATTTAAAATATTTTTTTTTGTAAAGCTGTTTCAGAAGTCATGTGGGGGACATTTAGCAGACCCTTGCACCAGTTTGGTCTGACATAATCATTGTTATTTGCGAAATTCTGTAATGGCCATTGTGTTCTCCCTTCTTACCAGGAGGAGCGGGAGAGGGTACGACACCAGGCAGACCTGGTTACCATAATCGCAGGAGGCTGGAAAAACCTACTGCTGTCTCTCGTGGGTTCGTGAAATACGACCAGATGGCGGCTGTATTTTCAGTACGGACCACTGTGGAGATCCGGACTCACAGCATCATAGTCGGCCTATAATAATTTATGATGCTGGCATCACTCTTCTGCAGTTTAAAGGAAACTATGATCATAGTATGGGCCATGAAAAGACCGGAATGTCAATATAAGGATGTGATGCTACAAAAACTGGGTTACCTGCACAATTTACAGCCCAAAATAAAAACAGCTATTTCAGGGTTTTGAGCACAAGTGTCTTAGGCGAACGAGCATTGTGCAAAGCGCTAGGGTGGTCAGGCTGCCACCAGGTTAATGGACAGGGACCCTTTATTATATAGAAATATAATGCAAGGGTGTCCCATCTGCCGGACGAAACAGCCGCGCCAGACTTTATTAATATTTACAGTTCCAGCGCGCAGTGGCCTTGTGAAATTTCACACAATGTCCATTCATATCATAGCTTGCAGAACATCAAAATCCGGCTGCACATGAAAACAGAATTGTAGAATTCTTAGTTTCTGCAAATTTATAAAACTTTCTTGGTCAGCCTCTCCCCCACAGATTAAGAAGCAAAAATTCTGCTATTATTCATGTTTCGTAGATGTTTATCGTTCCCCCCCCGTGTGCTTACTTCAAAGGAGATGAGTAAAAGTGAAATATTTAAATGATTATGTTCCTCCGAGCTGGAGAACACACAACGTCACAGAGGAGGAGCAGTGAGAACACACAAAAAGTCACAGAGGAGGAGCGTGGAACAGAGCGCGGTCCTGCAAGCGACGATCACACTCCCAGGAATGTCTCCCTTATTAATAAGTGTGAATTTGTCTTTGGTCGGAATTGATGAGGGTAAAAAATTAAAGCTCTACCATTCCGCAAGACGCCTGGCAGCAGGTTATTATGCGAGTCTTGAGTATAAACTGTATGTGGTTAATTAGAGGCAGGTTAATATTTAATATAATAAAGCGAATATGTACAAACCATACAATGAGAAAACCTGTGAAATCAGATCAGTCAACTGATGAGGCCAAACAATATCCTACCAAATAGCAATTATTGTCAGTCATCATGAGCCCTATGGTAAAAGTAAAAAAAGGCCCCCAATCTTCACTGAGCTTTCGCAAATATACAGCAACGCTCGGTCTAATGGACTCTGAATATTTTTATATGTCTGTACTGGAGTTCTATTTTTCAGGCTTTGTAATTATATAATTTTGAATGCCATGGAAGCCACATAGGGGGAGAGGAGATATAGAAGAATTTTATTTATGTATTACAGTAATACCATTGAGGTTTAACCTCCTGGGGCCCATCATAGAGCGCCATCAAATGATCTACCGAATGGTATTGCTGGACAACCCCTTTTAATGAAGCTCATTATTAAATCTGTATGCAGTGATCTTCCCCTCAGTGGGGACATATGGAGCTGAAATGAGTGATATTAAGGGAATATTTTAGTGCTGGCCTCTCTCTCACCGTTTAGCCTGGTATACAACTGGTACTATACTAGAATAAACTATGGGTGTAATGGATAAGGAAACAGTACGTACCTGTAAATTCAATTTTGAAGATTTTGTTACTTCTTTTGGATAATGGGAGCATACATCACACATGACCCCGGCAGACAGTGTACATGAGGGGTAAGACAGTGAGGCCAGGATGTCTGCGGTGGGAATTATTGTGCAGGGAAACAGGGACCACCAAAACATAGTGCTGCGAGGTGGGAGGGGTAATCAGACACGTTTTGTAGAATTGTTTTTACATATTGAAGATTTATTGGACTACTAATTTCCATAACTCTTGCAGAGACTATAAATGATAGCTGTAAAAAGTGTATATGTACAAGTGTGCACCAACCCCTTTTGTAAAGATGGAATTTTTTGATCAGATAAATTGATAGATATTCCGGCTTTTGACTAGTCCTGTATTTGTTCTATGAAGGATGATGCATGGGCTCGATTGAAAGAATCCTGGATAGAAGCCCAATACACCAAGTACCATACCTCTCGGAAGCGATTCCAAAGAGATATCGCCAAACCAGGTAAAGGGACACATGGGACTATTGTGTGTGGTCAAGTGGTATATAGCACAGTCCTGGGGCAGTTAAGCCAAAATAGCAAACCAGAAGTCTGATAAGCATGTCGGAATGAGGTGCCTAGGGACCCAACGTGTGTCATGAAGTTTCTTAAAGCCTGTCCAAGGTGTCAGCTTAGGACATAGATTCTGTTTGGCCACATCGGGGTACTGTTATTATTAGAGGCAGGCAACGATGGGATTGGACACCTGCCATGCACCAGTGTTACAGCCCAACCTGTGGATTAATCAGGGTCCCAGTCCCAGCTGCCATAAGTGATGTAAAACTTATGTCTAGATTACAACACAAGTATTCGAATGCCGAAATTTTAGAATAGAATTATATTAAATTAGGTATAATAGACTGTTCTAGTGTCATTTTGTGCTATTGGTTGTTGGTGTGCCCGGATTTTCTAAGTATAAAAAGTGTGCCTGCGCCTCAAAAAAAGGTTGAAAACACTAGGATATCTATCTACATAGATACAATACTTGCCGGACTCAAGAATTTAAAGATGTAATTGCCGACAGTAGTGATTATAGGTTAATTGTCTTCATTAGACTGGTGCCATTTGGACGTATATGCCCCTGCCTCAAGAGGCCAAGGAATCCCCATTTTTTGCCTAAATTCTTCCCAATGATCTTATGTGCTCCTCTGTTGCTCCTGTAATAGGTCGCACTTCACGGAAACTACTCAGGTCTGGAGGCCAAGTTGATGAAATGCTTGGAAAAGTCAGGTTCATCTTCCTGAAGAAGTGACCAATTCCAAGTCACGTGACCCTTATGAAATATTTCATAATCTCAGCAAAAAAATGAAGGCGAGCAGGTATCAAGCCCTGGTGACAAGGAGATCTTCATATATAAAATAAAATCAGTGAAGTAGTTGTACCCAAGCAACAACCTGAACTACACTATTCACTCCGGCCTACCTTAGGCTGGAAAATTACCGTAAGTAAAGATCTGAGCATATTTACAGGAATTTGCCCAATTGATTATATGTGCATTTCATTATTTTATACCTAGGATAATGGCCAAGGTTTTGGTCGGAAATTGGAATATATTATAAGACTAATGGGGAATAGTTAAAAAAAAAATATTTACAAATGTTACGCAAAACTGTGACAAAAACAAAAAAGGACATGTGAACACAGGAAATATAAACCCTGCTTTGTAGCACCACTTCGCTAATCAATACGTAAACCTTACAAATTTTTGAAACCTTTTTTTACTTTCATATAAGCAGCCCGGGTTACATACAAGATAGGGTTGGAGGTTTGCTTCTAAGTGAATTTGTATGTAAGTAGAAACTGTATATTTATAATGGAAAGTTCTAGACAATTTTTTCTTTGCCCCCAGTGAAAATTTTGGTTTTAGTTTCAAAATTTGTGGTAATTGGACCAAGAATTATCATAAAGCTTCATTACAGGACATCTTACAGCTGATCATTGCAGTATGGGACTATAGTACCGCTCCAGGAGCTTCACCAGAGAGTCACGAGTGGGCAGAGGGGCCGTCTGAACTTGGTTTCTGTAAGTCGGGGTGTTCCTTACGTAGGGGACGCCTGATAGAGCTTGGTTAATATGACAATTTTTTTTTTCACATTTTGACACCCTTTGTCCTGCCACGTTATCCCAGGTTCAAAAATAGCTCCAACTCCCTATTAGGTAGTGGGAGTAAACTGGGTGAGACAAAAACGTAATAAAATCACCCTGGCCTTTCCAATTAAAATGATTTGTTTTTATTTAGTAAAATTGTTATATAAAGAGTTAAAACAGGGGTTAACAGAGTGATTTACCATACAATTAGGGTTAAAACCCTTTGATAGATTAAAAGGGAGACATATTTCAAGTATGTTCCAAGACTCATCTAATTCCTGAGTATCTCACAACTATTATAAGGTTGAGCGTTACACCAATGCTATTTTTTTCCTCATGTCTTATATATCCTCTAGTAAGTGCAGGCTAGATAATTTACAGGCTGTATTCACGGACCGTGCCTTTAAACAATGTTCTACTGTGTTACAGTGTTCACTGGTGCCATAGTTTATCTTTATGAAAGTAAACCAGCCTTCCCCCCAAATAGGTAAGTGAGTGTTGACCTAGCCACATCCCCCACCGGGGCCTAGCCTTTCTTGGGTTGGCCCTGGTTGTCCTGGTTGTATGGGGACCGTAGGGCTGCCTACAGCATGGCAGGTCTCACAGATTGTGTGTGCAAGCATTATGGAGGGAGAGGACTAGAGGTACTGGTCCCATGGGGAGCCCATGACTGTTAACAGCCGATCCAGGGATGCAGACGGCGGCACGTTGTGCAAATCAACTACAGTACTTTATGAAATCATAAAAACATAGGCCGCTGTCCGAAACAAATGTCAGATCTATCAAATATGATAAGTTTTTTTTTCCATGCGTTTAACCAGTAATGGGAAAATAGCGCCAAAGTCGAACATGGCACTTTTTTTGCCATTGAAAAATGTAAAAAAAATCTATAAAAGTGATCAAAGGTCGTACAGTCCTAAAATTATATCATTGGAAATAGTATCAAATTTCGCAAAAAGGACACCTCCCAGCTCCGTACAACAAGATAAAAAAAGTTATTAGCGCCAGACGTTGGCAAAATCCAAAAAATAATTTTTGCAAACAGGAGGTTTTATATTTGTAACTGATTGAAAACATTTATGAAACCCTATACAATTTGGTATCCCCTTACGTACCCGACCCAAAGAATAAGTAGGGAATGTCATTGGGGCGCTCAGCTGAAAGACGTAATATACAAGCCCACAAGAAAATGGCGCAAATGCGTTTTTTCACCATTTTCACTACATTTGGCATTTTTTTTCCCGCTTCCGAGTACATGGCATGGAATATTTAATACCATCACTATGAAGTGCAATTTGAAAATAAGCCGTCACACAGCTCTTTACGTGTAAAAATAAAAAAGTTATAGATTTTTGAAGGTGGGGAGTGAAAAATGGACATGAGAAAACAGGAAAGGGCCCGTTCCTTAACCGGTTAAATAATAGGATACTAGAAATCAGTAGAACAGAAAACATGGATGAATTAATGTAGAAATCAAAGTAAAATAGAAGCATATCACAAAATAACAAGACAGATACCTGTTTTCTGGTGGGAGATGTGCTCAGAGACTCCATGAGTTTTCCAATGCTTCCAAGTGGTAGAAAGGACTATAACACATATCCCTCCTTCCCTGTATGTATATTTATTGACTGACTATCACATATCACTTTGCAGATCAACCTTCCAGCAATTGATAATCTTCTCGCCCAAGGCTCCAATGTTAATGAAGTCGACAGACATGGACAGACAGTGATGCATGAGGTGAGATGACCTGTTCTCTCCGTCCCACCATGCCAGCATACTACAAGGTGGATGTAAAAGCCATGTGTTTCATCTCTAGGTATGTAAAAGCTGGCACACTGAAGTCGCACTCTTTCTGATCAAAAGGAAAGCTGATGTAAACAAAGCAGACCTTTATGGAGTGACTCCGCTGCATGTGGCAGCTGCAATGGATTACCCTGAAATGATCAACTTCTTATTAAAGCATGGAGGTGAGCAATAATACTACTAGTCAGACATGCCTTTACTTACATGTCACTGCAGTAATACAATATGCATATGCAGTAAGTGCAGATATAAATTATTTATTCTTTGTTATAATAATCATGTATATAATTGCAGTATGGACCACAGGGACCCTAACACCCATTAATTTGCCTGGGGATTACACGCACCTGTAGCCAAAGCATATAACATGATGATTCCCATGTGGAAGCACGTTGGGGTATTTCCTTACCTATCCGACAGAGTTCACCCAAATTGCATTGTCCGACGATAATGCACATCTGCCGCGATTCACTAACATCATGCGCCCGATATCCTGCATGTGTCGCTTCCCCACTCAGGGCCAACAGAGTTCACCTTCTTCTTCCCGGTACATGTAAGTGTTTGATCTTGTAACACAATTAGAATCTTAAATCCCGCGCTCAGTCCGTATAGTCGAGTCGTCCGGACAACAGTCCCCCCCACGATTTAGGTCGTATGAAAGCCAATGCAGCTGCGCCCACATCCGATCTTGTGCGACACAATCTCAGCGCAAACCTGTTAAATACCTGTCAAAGCTGTGCAAATCCGAAAACCCATGTGTACAGTACGACGAAAGTGTGATCCTGACCTTAGTAAAAGAATTACTTAAAAATTATTACCCGTCCTGTTGCGATCCCCGATCTGGACGTTCGACGAAGATGAAGTCCAGCGCAATTCACAAAGCTCTTGCGCCCAGGTTCCTGCATCCGTCGCTTCCCTTGTAAGTGCATGTCTTGCGACACAATTTGAAATGTTAAATCCTGCGCGTAGTCCGAATCCGTCAGGTTGTCCGATGGCCCCCCCCCCCCCCCGATTTGCAAGCCGGCGCCGATGCGCCAAAATCCGTTCATGTGCACCAAAATCCCCTGTTAAATGCGACGCATAACGGAAATCCGTGGGAAACTCGACGAAAATGCGCTCTGCGGACCCTTAGTAAATGAGCCCCATTGTCTTGTTACACACCTAGGGTCTCCTGTCCTTGCTGTTTTCAAATTGCAGAGCAAGGTGAAAATGCTTTGATGCACATCTATGGGGTATTGTTTTCTACGCATTGAGGCCACCCTTTTTTATTGTATGGCCTGAAAGACTCTCTGTGCCAAGTGGTCTCTACATGAGAAACATCTACGGATGGTTGTCTTCTATTCACACTGAATATTCTGGTTCTGGAATGGAGTTTCTAGGATTAAGAAAAACCCCTGAGGGGCCTCCTTTCTCGTTTACACACTCACGTCTTTGAAGGGTCCCTCCATTTTTAGCTGCAGCACACCATAATGATACCATGTATACGGTACAGCCAGTCCACTAGCTTCAGCGATCATGTCTGAATGAACGTATTAGAGAAAGCCACAGCACTCGAAGAAGATAAAGTGATAAACTTGTCTTTTTATTCACCAAGACATGACAGCTGTCTTGACTTAGTGAATAAAAAGACAAGTTTTTCACTTTATCTTCTTTGAGTGCTGTGGCTTTCTCTAATACATTTTGTGATCTTGGCACAGGGATCATTGGCTGTGGTCTGTGGAGAGATGGGCATCAGTCAAGCTTGATAAATCAGGGACACTTACTCATAGATCCAAGCACCGAGACTGTGGTAATCCATGGCCTCTTTCCTTCTTATATAAACTTTTAAAATGATGGTAATAGGCATGTTGGGCTAAGGGCGTGTTACAGAAGCCTCCTGTGCTGTAGCTTCACTGCTGTAGCTTCATAAGCTGTTACACTACAGAAGCATGTCTAAGTCTCACTCCTGATAACATGGATGTTATGCTTTATTATGGTTTACTATACTTTATTTTGATGGTAGATTTTCTTTAATTTATCTCATAAGATCTATGAAATGCCTACAATATGACAGATAGCTATCTTCAATAGGTGTCACTAAAGAGACGGCTACCTTCCTACCTCATGAGAGTTAATTTTATAATCTATGAGACACAACACCATGATGTATAAACTGAATTGTCTACTACAATCCACAATCACCTAATCCCCGGGATGATCTGTAAACTGGCCTTAACTTCTTTATGTGCATACATGTTAGACATTCCCACTCTTGTGCATGGGCTGTGTACGCTATTGACAATACGACCGGACACCGATCATGGGAAAGAGTGTTGCTTTTGCTTAGGAAGTAAACTCTGATAGATTTGTAAACTTTCAATTGTTTATTTATCCTTTCACTTGTTGGCAGCTAATATAAATGCAGCTACTAACGGGAAGCAGACACCCCTCCATTATGCAGCTAAATATGATGCTGTCAACGCTGTGAAAGTTCTTTTAAAGCATGATGCCGACACAAACGCCCGAGACCACAAGCAACGGACACCTCTGCACCTCGCTGCAGAATTAGGTAAGACACATCTCATTCAATTGTCTGTCCTTTTCTCAAGAAGGAATGCTATGTGCCACAGGGGGCTGTCTGGCTATATACCACAGGGGGCTGGCTGGCTATATACCACAGGGGGCTGGCTATATACCACAGGGGGCTGGCTTGCTATATACCACAGAGGGCTGGTTGGCTATATACCACAGGGGGCTGTCTGGCTATATACCACAGCAGGCTGTCTGGCTATATACCACAGGGGGCTGGCTATATACCACAGGGGGCTGGCTGGCTATATACCACAGGGGCTGGCTGGCTATATACCACAGGGGCTGGCTGGCTATATACTGGGAGGCTGTGACCAACCTGGCTTTATACCACAGGGGGCTGTCTGGCTATACCACAGGGGGCGTTCTGCTATATACCACAGGGGGCTGTCTGGCTATATACCACGGGGGTTGTCTGGCTATATACCACATGGGGCTGGCTGGCTATACTACCACAGGGGCTGACTGTCCTATATACCACGGAGCTGTCTGCTATATACCACAGTGGGACTGGTTGGCTTATACCACTGGGCTGGCTGGCTATATCCCCATGGGCTGTCTGGCTATATACTATATGGGCTTGCCTGGCTATATACTGGGAGGGCCTGTACGCATTTCCCACCCTGCGGCTTAAACTCTCTCGAGTCAAAATAGTTTTTTTCCAGTTTTATGGTTAGTAAATTAGGGGCCTCGACTTACACCGGCACTCCGAGTATATGACCGTGTCTAACTATTTTTTTGCCTTTTCACTTTTATCTGTCACCTTGTTGATTTCATTAATGTGACCAGATTCATCTGGCCCTTTTCCTTAGTATATCAGCTGCTCCTCATCATCTATATTGTAGATGACACAGAATGTTTAGTCCAGGAAATTCTGGATTGCCTAATATCAAAAAATGATTATTATATTTACATTTTTTTTTTTGTCCGTTATTTTTTTTATGCCTGCTCAGATCGCATTGACGCAGCGCGACTAATCTAACCTGAATTGTGATGCGAGTGTTCAGGATGACACAGACAATGTTGTCTGACATGATGGTGGTGAATATGCCTCCTGTGGTGAGTCAAACTGATTGTCTTTTATAATGGGCAAAACCTCTCAAGTAAGGAACACTTTCTCCTCATTTTAGGGAGGATGCATTTATAAAGGGTTGTACTAAGTATTGCTGTTAGGGGATACCAATCTGTGGATGGTCCTACTGTTTGGAAACCCACTTTTCACAAGACCAGGTCCTGTTGTAAATAATTCAATGCTCCTGTTCTTCTATGAAACCCCAGAGATAGCGCTGTGCTTAATATTGAATGGAGTCGGCAAGATCTCCTCTCAACCTACCATTTCATTAAAGGAACTCCTCTCAATTTTACTGATGCAGACATATCCTACTAACCAGTTCCAGTATATGCCAAATTTCGGCAATCCAAAGTTATACAATTATGCTAATTATATATGTTTAATTTATTCACACCCCCATTTATTTACGACACAAGCTGCCTGGTCCCTGACGTCACCATGCTCTATACACGAGGGCCAGGTGGGACATGTACGTAACGGGCAGTGAATATATTGTAAGATGAGGCAATCTGAGGGCTCTGGTGACATAGCCAGAGTGCCCCAAGACTGATACAATTTTTATAACTCCAATACCAATGGAGGTATATAGGACAAAGTCAATCCACAATCACAGACAAAACTGGTTATCGGAATAAAACATCACATCTTTATTGTATACAAAATACACAATCAAGACGAGTATTGTTAAAATTACATTACCCCACCCGGGCGTGACATAACGCAAACTGGCACACCCCCAGGAAGAAGCGACAGCAAAACGTTGCGTCGGTGCTGTGGTGGTGGTCAAGCCTCTCTCCTGCAGTTTTTGCGTATTCACGCCCGGGTGGGTAATATGAATTTGCATAAACTTGGCTTCACATTTAGGTCTATAGTGGAGATGTATTTATATTGACTTGTTTTTGGACCACCACCACACTCTTTGTGGTTTCTGGTATCTTTTAATGTAATTTTTACAATACTACTCCGTCTTGATTGCTGTATTTTGTATACACTGAAAGATTGTTGATGTTTTATTCCCGATAACATTTTTTGTCTGTGATTGTGGATTAACTTTTGTCCTATATACTCCATTGGTATTGTTGTTGTTTTGTGTTAGGATCTGTAAGCGAATAGGGTTATCCGATTGGTATCTGTTTATATACTCTATATTGCCAAAATCTGCCATATAATAGAAGTTATAATAGAAAAATCCGAGGAAACTACTTCTTCCAGAAACCTTTTGTAGATAGAAAACTCAGTAAAACTGATGGTAGATGTCCTTAAATAATTGAGAAAACAGAACAATCCCTGGCACACCCCTTTAAGGCTCCGAAATCACATGAGAAACATGTGGACCTGGCTGTCTTTGGCATGGAGCTCCTAACACTTCATGACAAGTCATGTCTATGAAGGAAGCGCAGAAATGTTGAATCCATCAAAATAGGTTTTATTTACACTCCTGTAAGTCCACGACGGGTGCAGCGAACTGAGCATTGATCAGCAGGGAGGACTAATACGAGGGAATATTACACGTTTTCTTAATTCGCCTGAACTACTCATTTATAAAGATTTGGGATGACTTATGATGCACGGCTAGTGCCATACCAAGAAGAGAATAATTCTGCAGTGATTTCCCCGAACCTGACTTCTGTAGCATGCAGGACTTTGAAGCACAGTACCATTCACTGCTGTGTCTTTTTAGATCTATATTCCCTTGTGAATACACGTATTCTTTATGCGTATAACACATACTGTTTTCTGCTTACTTTTATTATAAAAAATTATAACTAGAGGTTTATCCAAAATCCTTTAAGTGGAGATTTTTCTTCATGCTGAACTTACGTAAAACACACCAATGTATCAGCTGGAAGTATATTTGTACGCTCCCAGCATCCATTTGCGCTTGGTGGTAACTCGCGGACCACTTTTTCACAGATGACAGAATAATTGCTTTATTTAGAAATTTTCTAATTAATTGTTTGTTTAGTGAAAATGAAACTATTAATCCTTTATTATAGTATGTGTACTGAGTAGTTAAGTTAAGGGTAAAACAGGAACATCTCTCAGGGGCTGCTGCACCTCACAGATAATGTAAATATTGACTTTAAATGTTACAAAATTTTGATAAGAATAATATTAACTATTTTCATGTTTTTAACCCTCTCCTATCCAAACAATCTAAAACACTCTTGCTCTCAGATTGCCTATATTTCATGCTGTTTTTTTTTTTTAAGAAAACAATTTGAGCGTAACAATGAACTTTGATTCTCTTACAGCTAATGTCGGCTACATATTACACCGCAACCCAGAAAATGTCCATAAAGTTAATGTGTACACAAAAAACACACTTTCCTTATAAAGTTTTTTTTCACGCCATCCCTCCATTTTTATTTTTATGTTATGGTTTCTACTCAAATCCTCGAACCACGGAGGGTTCCGTTATTGCGCTACTAGCTTGGTTCATGGATATATAGTTTTTTTATTTGGGTTACATTGTGTAAGGGAATATACAATAATATATCTGTGTGAAGCTCAATTCACTTTTCTGCAAAATTGTTTGACCCATTCTGTGGGTTTAACATTACCTTTGCTGCATATTTAGTAATATACACCGCATTCAATTATTATGCAAATGATATTTTCTCTGATTTTCCTAATGGTCGATGCAAATACAGTCAGTATAATAAATACTCACTCGTCACATTAACTTAATCAACCAACTGGTGTCAACATCTGTGCTGGTTTGTGCTGGTATGTTATCTCTCTATGGATATTGTTGTTTGTAGTACTTTTTTGCCCATCATGGACACATTTTCTGGTATTTTAAAAAAATGTTTACACTGTGCATCAAAATTGCATGAGGCAACTGTGCTTATATAAACTCTTAATGCAATTTTTAAAATGGCACGTGTCTGTCTTCAGAAATATTGGTTTTTTGGGTTGGTAAAACTCTGTTTGTTAGAATTTCAGTTTTATTTGTACACATCATAGCTTCCTGGTCAGAACAACAACAGAAAATCCAGAAATCTGGCAGTGAAAGGGTTAAGGGTTGTCCCCACGAAAAAGTTAGGTCCTATCAGGAACAGTGGTAGTGGATCCTCTGTAACCCGTGGACGAGACATAGCCCGACACCTGGGGTCAAAGTAGCACCCGTTTTCATCAGAGCCCGTCGCAAGCAGGTTTGACTTGTTGAGGGTGGTGCCACCAGTCGCTCCACGGTAGCTGACTTGTGTCCGCGTGTGCGGCCAAGGCGAAAATGTTACACTGTGCATCAAAATTGCATGAAGGCAACTGTGCTTATAAACTCTTTAATGCAATTTTTAAAATAGGGCACGTGTCTGCTTTCAGAAATATGGTGGTTTTTTGGGTTAGTAAAACTCTGTTTGTTAGAATTTCATTTTTTTATTTGTACACATCAATTGCTCTGGTCGAAACACAACAGAAAATCCAGAAATGTCTGGCAGTGAAAGGGTTAAAGGGGTTGTCCCACGAAAAAAGTTAGGTCCTATCAGGAACAGTGGTAGTGATCCTCGTACCACCGTGGACGATGACATAGCCGACACCTGGGGTCAAAGTAGCACCCGTTTTCATCAGAGCCCGTCGCAAAGCAGGTTTGACTTGTTGAGGCTTGGTGCCACCAGTCGCTCCACGGGTGCGACTTTGTCCGCGGTGGCGGCCAGGCGAAGTCAAATCGTCAAGCAAACTCGTGGTCAGGAACAGGCAGAAGGTCGAGACATGCCACGAATCAGGGTCGGGGATGTAGAGAAGGTCAGGACAGGCAGCCGGGATCGGAGTGATATACTAAAATCGGGTCACAACGGGAATTGGAAAAAAAAAAAAGCAAATGTATGGAAGCTTTCTCAGCTGGCACTAGGCACAAAGATCCCGATGAAAAATGCTGGGAGAGGCCGGCTTTTCAATTTCCTGGAAATGGCCGCATCAATTAGCGCTGCGCTCCCTCTTGAAGCGCACCAGGCTGCTGTAGCAGGAACGGAAAGGTAAGCAGGGAGGGGAGCCAGGGGCACGGAGAGGCATGTTTTGCCCGCGACCCAGAATGTGGTACACGGGAACATCCGTGACAGGTCCTATCAACTGATAGGGCATAACTTGCTGACCGCTCGAGGTCACAGTGGGACCCCCACAGATCACAGAACGTGATCACAACCCCTTGTCACTCCCTATGATGTCCGAACAGCCGGTTGCAGATGCACAGGCTGTGAAGTTATCTCTATTGACTGATGGAGATTTTGAGCCCCATACTCGGCAGCTCCATAATGATGAATGGGGCAGCCGGCGCATGCGCAGCTTGTGCACCAGTCTCCTGGTGAGTGATGAGATGACTAGCCTCCCACCGATCAGAAAGTTAGGACCTGTGGATAGGACCTAACTAGCTGTGGGACAACCCCTTCAAAACACTGACGCACGGTCCATTTTATGATTGGGGATGAAGCTGGTGACTACTTGTTTCAACCACAACCTTCCTAGTATTGTAGAGTAGTTAGTATGTA
The DNA here is from genome assembly GCA_019512145.1 of Engystomops pustulosus. Taxonomy (NCBI): domain Eukaryota; kingdom Metazoa; phylum Chordata; class Amphibia; order Anura; family Leptodactylidae; genus Engystomops; species Engystomops pustulosus. The sequence continues at coordinate 808,202 of CM033645.1, forward strand.
CACTACTAGTAAGGAGAACAAATGTAACTACTCCAAAAATTGCAAATATAGGTTGAAATTCACTCAAGACAAACTTAGACAAGACTTAAGGATCATGACAAAATTAGGGCTGTGGTTGAGACTTTTCTGTAACTTTTAGTACAAAATTTGCAAATTAACGCCAGGGTTGCCTAAGGGCTCATTTAGAAGTCGTTATGGGGGCCGTGATCTGGTCACATGATTGGAAACCAGATCACAGCCCCCATAGACCTCTATGGCTCCCGGTGACAGTGTGGTGAAACACGACAGACACGACCAGTGGTCTGCCTATGGAGGTAGGAGGGAGGAAGATTGCTCCATATCCTCCGCCTTGCCCCTGTGCTCGCCCTCGATACGGTCTGGACAGCAACTGGCCGTCTGAATGTACATAATAATGACATCTATTATATGCCCTCAAAAAAATTCTCCCAAACCTGGAGTAAGAAACCTGCTAATGTAATCTGCCCCAGCTACTTCAATTACAAATTTCGTAGGTAGATGAACTTTCATAACCCTGTACTTCTAAAAGTTGCATTTAGTTGTCAATAAGGAAAGAGACATAGAAAGTACTTACAATGGCGTCACTGTCAGTCTCCTCTACATAACCTCTACTATACATTGTCAGATTACTTCCCTACTCCACTTATCCCATATCCTCCACTAACATAACAGAAGGGAATCTAATTTTCACTCATTTCTTTGTAAGTGCGTGCCTTAGTTTCATCATCTCTGCATTTATGCTGTTAATGTTAGTACTCTTCTACCTACACTTCCAGTTTATACGAGGTCCTAGGGAATGACATCCTGTTCTGTGCTTATTACTCTCTGTAATCTGTGTTCTACCTGCCTGTACTTCTTCTACATCTATTTTGTGTCTCTACGTGATATCTGCTTGACTTGGGCACAGGTATTTATTTATTGTGAATTCAACACTTAAATGGAGTTCGGTTGTGACGTGTTTGGCCCAAAGCTCTTTCCATATACGTTGACCTATCCTAAGGATATGTGATCACAAAAAGTCCTGGTGCCCCTCTGACAGACCGTCTGGAGAGACAGGTAATGAATAAAATAGCACCTGTCCTACCAGTGCCTTGTAAATGGTGAAGTCTCGTTGAAAATCTGCAGCAGAAATTGACGTACTGCAGTGCCAAAAATAACGAGGATCGTAACGAAGGAAAGGGCCTAGGGGCACCCTAGAGGTTCAGGGTCAGAGTGATTGAGGTAAAATTGAACTTTATATATTTGGGCACAATAAGAGCATTTGCACTTAAAAATGAACACTCATATCAGTGGACGGTCCATTGGATATCCTCTGATGTTGGAAAACCTGGGGGAGTGGTAACACTGGCATCTGATTGGCTCAGAGCACATGGAATTGTGTGCTCTGAGCCATCAGAGCCATTGTTACCACTCCCTAGTTCCTCCAACATCAGAGGATATCCCATGGACTGTTCCGACTGTTCCATGGAAGTGCAAGGTGTTATCTCACTCTCTTTAAGAGCATGTGAACATTTTAAAAGGCTCCCCATTATAATGCAGTATTCATTAGTTAAAATTGAGTTAAGTAGTGTACATCAATGTTAACATTCATGGGTTAACATTGTCCAAGGTTCTGCCCGTGTTATAAAACACAGATTCTTGTATACAGGTGGCCCCTACTTAGAACACCCGACTTACAGACGACCCTAGTTACAAACGGACCTCTGGATGTTGGTAACTTACTGTACTTTAGCCCTATATTAGCTGTAGGAGTTATAGAAGGTGTCTGATATTAAGCTTTATTGTTAATCTGGTTCTTAGAAACATCCAAATTTTAAAATCCAATTGTCCCAAGACCAAAAAAAATTCTGTCTGGGGTTACAATTATAAATATACAGTTCCGACTTACATACAAATTCAACTTAAGAACAAACCTACAGAACCTATCTGTATGTAACCCTGCCTGTAGTTTGCTAGTTTTTCCAGACATTTACTGTGTTTAAGGCTTCTCTGTAAAGCTGCTATGTCTATACGAAAAAAAATCAGCTGCGTTGTGGGTCCAACGTGATCACTTTGTTTTGGTTATTCTTTGCTAAACATATTTAATTACCGTATATTCAATTTTTAATTTATCTTTCTGCTTTAGGCCATTCAAGCTCTGGATCAGTTTCACGTTACGGATCGAGCAAACCGAAAGCAGCGTTTTTTTCCTAAAACCTATGGAACCACACACCTCAGGTTAGAGTCATACTTCATTAAGACAGACTTGTATCTCATAAGCTGAAGTAGAATATAAATATCTTCAAGGGGTAGCCACAAACACTGTTTTATGTAAAAAGCCAAGCGGACTGTAATGGGATGAATAACACCAACATATGGCACAGCATTTATATCTTGTTATAAGGACTCCTATAACCCTCTGAAGCTGTCATGCATAGTTCTTATGAAATCATAAACTTGTAATTTTTTTGTTATTACAGATTTCAAAGGAACACCGGCCAAATCCCCAGTGAGTACTTTAACAGTTTCATTGTTTTCTTTGATTTGTGAATTTCATTATTCTCATCTATACTAAAGGAACCTGTCAGCAGAAAGTGACCTAATAAGCTACTACTAGTATGTTCCCAAGCTGAACCTTCCAGATCATGTTTCTTTCATGTACCAGGTGGTGGCATTGCCAGAAATCAACTTTGAAGTGAGATGTAAATTGGTTGTATAAAATCAAGGAGGCGGAGAGTGTAAGACTGAAGTCAAGCTCTCTCTTTCTTAGTAAGCCGCCTTCACTTAATTGATGGTCATACATCCAGAGACACACTAACCAGATCTCTGAAGTCCAATGCATGATGTCAGTCACAGAGGGGAGGTGATCAGAGCTCCACCTTGATTTCAGTGTTAACAACTTTATACAACCAATTTACATCTCACTTCAAAGTTAATTTTCTGGATGATGCCACCAGACCGGGCCATGAAGAAACAAAAACTGGGAAGGTGTTTCACTGTTGACAATATACTGGTAGCGGTTTATTACAATTCTGATGACAGGTTCCCTCTAACTATTAAAACCACAAATTTATACCTCATTCTTTCATTTAAAATACATTTCAAACGCAGCAAGGCTATTCCATCCTATGAAGCATATTGTTTTTGTATGCTTATGTGTGAACAGGGACTGACATTACGCTGGTGGTCCAGTGAACTTGCAATCCAACACTGTGTGGTGCCCATTGGTGTCTGGGTCCCACACAGCTGCTGGGATGCACTACAGGAAAAACCTGCGAAATCTGTCAGACATTTATATGTCATAGAGTGTCTTCCAGAGAAACTCCCTCTAAGCCTTCTTTGGTACCCACTATTATTGTAGATCTGAAAATGATTAAACCCATTTCTAGCAGATGTTGAGCAGTTCCCTGGACACCACTGCTGCAAGTCTGTTTTATAACACAGAATCCAGTAAACATGCCTGCCAGCCCCAGATGTCCCCAGTGCCCTTTTACATTGCAATTACTGGATGTTAGTGGTACTTCTGCCCACAATGCCGGCTGCTTCTCTGTATGAAGGGAATGGTGCGCAGTTGTATGATTCAGCTTCCAGCTCTATTACACATCCCTGCCCTGCATTTCACATGTCTGTGTGACTTTATGTGGGATTGTGACATACACACACATTCTCTTATCACTTCTGTCATCTACATAATTAGAGAATGGAAACATAGATAACTATTCACTTGGATGGGGATAAACTCTAAATGTGTTATTCTGTCAACAAATGTATTCCTGAATTTGGTTATAGGTATCAAACTCTCTTTTATAGGTAAAGTAATTTGCTAGGGCCCCATAACAAATTATTTCACCACTTTCTGATGTCAAGGGAGCTTAAGATAGTTTTACATGAACAGGTTTTGGGTCTGTCCACATCAGACTGACCCACCGAAAATCAAGGGAGCTCTTGGTCTGGCTGGAAGGTCTAGCAAAAAAAGCAATTAATGAAACTAGATGTTGTATATTTAGAACATAGTGATTTGTCGAAAGTAACAGTATATAGGGAGGATGTGCTCCCAGAATTCTCCTAGAGGGTGTCTTAGGTACCCAGTCTGACACATGATGCGTGGTTTATCATAAAGTCTCACAAGTGTTTTTCAGGACTCTTTGCTACCATCTTTGGTATATGCATCATAGTATATGGTGGGTGGGCAACATTCATATTCCCTATTTTTAGGATACGCTCACACAGACGTAGTAGGAGCTTTGGAGGATGGATCCACGTGTATAGCGTCCATCCCCCCTTCGCTGAGCGTACCTGCAGGTGTTTCCCAGTGATTACTGTAACTTCCAAATATGGAGAGGTACGTCACTTGGGAGACGCCAGAACATCAGCAGCAGCCAATCACCTGCTCTGATTTAAGGGGAGGAGCCGAACTGGGGGACTTCCCCTGTATGAGCATACGTTGGGTACACTTCCCTCTTTGGTAAGGATAAATTAGGAATCCCCATGTTTGATTGATGACACTATGTTGGGGTCTTGTTTTCTTATAAAATTGGAAAAACTCAATAAATACAGTTGAAAAAAAAATTAGGAATCCCCCAACGTATCTTTACAACGGAGGAAAATAACATAATGTGAAGGTAGCATTTATGTGCAAAATCATCAGACATCGGTGAGACCCCGTGAGCACAAGGCATCTGAGACAAGACTTGTTCCAATCTAACTGCATGCCCCTGACTAGCTACCACTGGTAATGATGGAGCAGCAGGGACCTTGGAACAGATGGGGGCAGTTATTAATACACCTATGTGTTTTATCATTTATTGTAAGCAAGGCATTGTGATATCAACAAATAAGCAAGCTTAGAAATAGTGGCAGATGTCACACTCTGCAGGGGATGAGGGCCGATCGGGAGCAGGTCGCAGGATGGAAGTGGGAAAGGAGATGGGTGTTAGTGTTTCACCCTGTGCAGGCTCCTGCTTATCATGTAATGCATATTTTCTCCTTCCTCCGACCTCCACCATACCGATGCTCTATGTGCAGCAATTATACAGAATATAATTATTATCCGTCAGAGAACATTCCCATTTGTTTCTCAGGCTTATTAAGGCCTGGAAAGTCCCCGGTTAGTTAGGAAGATTGTCTTATGTTTCTGCTACACACTTATCATTGAAGCTTTTAATATAATGTTTCCGTGCTTAGCCTTAAGACTTTACATCAGCAAGAAATTAGGAAATATTTTCTTTAGATATTCTGCTTTAACCCCGTTTCTCCACTAACACCATTAATGACATCATGCACTTGACGATTTGCTTTTTCAGGCAGAACTATTTTTTGCTCACTAATAAGTCTGTGCCCACGAAGTTCACAGAAAAACTAAGGATTCGGGTAATCATCTAATGAGTCCTCAACATGGAAAGAATTTATTGTTCAGTAAATAAATACTATGCATATTTCCTCTTTACTTCATACTATTAACAGGAGTATATTGCCATTTCTACCCATTTTTGACATGGCAAGCAGACCACTATATTTAGGGTAAATCAAGGACCATGGGTCCCCATGCAAACTTTGTACCAGCCTCCACCTATCAGTAATTATATATTTTATAATACTGTCTGATCTCTTCTAATGGGGATAAGACACAATATGGGCCCCATATCTCTTCTGTGCCCTGGTGCACTGCTGAGTGCTATCATGATAGGGTACTCCAGCCTCATGTCTATTTATAACTAAAGAGGGACATTAAGTGGTCTTTGTCATATTTTTACTGTAGTAGCAGGACCATTCTTGATTGACATCTTTGAAATATCTCTAACCACACGATGGCTGGTAAATTAAGGAGCAGGCCTTCCAGCTCTGGCGATCATGTGGGTCCCCTCGGTTGGCATACCAAGTCACAATCCCCCCAAAAGTACAGAGCTTTTCTAGTACTGTCAGGAATATATAGGCTCCATTACTATAACCCGTGGAATAATGAAGTAGACTTATATGGCCATAACACTGTATTTGTGTTTAAGAGAGAAAAGCAGAAAAGTCAAGCTCGAGCTTGAGAACAAACCCCAAGTGATTCTTGAAGGCTCCGATCCCCCGCACAATGGAAGGAATGGAAATTAGATGGGAGTTTTAATGTGAAGAAAACAGTGCTCCGACTTCTCAGCTTGCAAATCATCACCAGGGTAGAAGAAGGGAACGACTGCAACTATTGTAACTGAATGGGCCATAAGAAGTGCCCGGGTGTGAAGTGATCCCAGCATTGTGCAGTAAATAGTGCAGCATCACAGCGTGGCTTTATTAATGATCCCCTACACAATGGACTTGTTTTCTAGTCATCAAATAACACGAGATGATATACTGATGGCACCGCTCACATCTCTATGCGAGCCTAATGAAGGTTAAACGTAGGTGAGACTAAGTCTTCATCACAAGGACGGGAGTTTCTGCACTTTCTTACAACCATCCAATGCTATTAATGGATGATATAATAATGTGTTACATACTACAGGGGTAAAAGTAGTTAAGGCATCCAGACACACTTTTATACCACTTTATAACTTTTGCATGTGCTCTGTCGCTGTGGAAGTATTGATAGGTGTATAGGAGATGGCTATGTGATAGATTTGCAATAGATAGATCTGAGATAGATAGATAGATATGAGATAGATGATATGATATGGTTTAGACATCTCAGTTACAGCCAATGCTACCCGCATCCTCCCGAACTGTTGTAGTAGAGTACGAGGTGATGTGCAGAAGATCCCCCAATCACAATAAACATCTCCACGGGTGCGATATGATGACATCACTGTGCCTGTGCCAGGACCGCTGTAGGGGAATGAGGGAGTGCATGCTTTTTATTTATAAGTAAGGTAAGAATTATGAAAGGGGGAGCATGTAATTTTACATTTTTAAAAAACCTCCATATCCCTCCTATTTGAAATCTTGGTCCCTATTCTTATACAGTGAACAGCTTCCCGATTGATGAGTGGGGTCAAAACTCTGCTACATGTTAATATGATTTGTCTCTATAGGGGTTTTGGGGCTGCAGTTTCACAAAGTGGGCAGGAACAAAATTTTCATGTTGCACCATGAATGGCAGCATTTCGAACGAGCATAACCTGTTTTTGCCGCTGCAGAACCGCAGGTTTTGCATGTCCCCAACCAAACAGCAATAAATTCTTGACAAGACTCTTGGAAATTTTAGAATACTTATTCATAAAAGGAATCTTTTAAGGAAATACACTTTATTAATTCAACACCATCTCCCACTACATGCACATATCCCTAATGACCCATTTAGTCGCTTACTGATGTGCAATTTCTCTTACTGTCGGCATCTTCCTCGCCAATCGAATTCTTGTGCAATCCCGTCAACTAGACATTATTATGCATCCAGTTTCCAGAAATTTAATTGAAGTAAAATTGATTTTTTGGCAGGTAATCCTTGAGACCATTTCATTGAACTAATTGATCTTGCCTGCGGCAAATCTCTCGCTCACTGTTGAAGTGAAAGCCTGCGCTGTGTTTCTCTCATCCCGCAGAAAGAATATCTCTATAATGCGGTCACTGAATTTCTATAATCATATCGTGGACAGCGCTTGGAATCGCATCTCACTACCAGGCAGAGGAGCACCTTACAACTTTTCCTGAGGTAGCGTCTAGCATAAGAAAGAATCGGATTAGATCACTGCCAGTCCAGAAGCCGAATTTTTATGAAAGCCTTCTTATACAGGATGCGTGGGCAAGTATGAAGCACTTGTTCAGGGTCATTCTGGCCTTATGTCCAAATAAATTTCCTAACCACTATTAAAATTTAAAAACACAGAGCCAAGGTGATTTCTAAAATGAAAGAAATCCCATTCTCCCTCTGCGGAGGACCCACACTACTGCCACAGAACTCCATCTCTGGCATTTGGCTGCATTATCTTGAGTATATGAGAACATTAGGTGCAGATTTATCCATGCGTCCTGAAGTTGAAATATTTTCATTGCTCTGGCAACCATCACAGCTCCCCTTTTAAAAATATTCTGACACTGGTAAAAATTGAAAGTTGAGCTGTGATTGGGTGCCATGGGCAACTAGAAAGATTCTGACCTTCAGACAGCTTGATAAATGTGCCCTATGTGTTAAGTCACACATTGCGATGTATGGACACATCTTCATGTGTTCCTTCACACATATTGTTCTTCACATAGTTTGTGAAGACATCAATCGGGCGCGTGTCTTCCGATAAGTTAGCAGATATATGGAACATCTGGCATGTGTTCTTCGTTGTTGTAAAATTAATTTAAAAAATACATAAAATTTGACCATGATGGCAAAAATTAACAAATTAACATGTGAAACAAAAATTTTTACTGTACAAACCAGCACAAACGTTTGACACCAGTTTTGGTTGATTCGGTTAATGTGACGAGTGATGACATTTATTATACTGACTGTCATTTGCATCAACCATTTAGGAAAATCAGAGATAAATATCATTTGCATAATAATTTGGAACGCGGTGTATATTCACCAAAATATGCAGCAAAGGTAATGTTAAACCCACAGGAGGCGTCAAACAATTTTTGCAGAAAATTGAATTGAGCTTCAGACAGATATATTATTGTATATTCCCTTACACAATGGTAACCCAAATGAAAAAACTATATATCCATGAACCAAGCTAGTAGCGCAATAACGGAACCCTCCGTGGTTCAGAAGGATTTGAGTAAGAACACCATAACATAAAAATAAATAATGGAGGGATGGCGTGAAATAAAAACTTTATTAAGGAAAGTGTGTGTTTTTTGTGTTACACATAACTTTATGGACATTTTCTGGGTTGCCGGTGGTAATATGTAGCCACATTAGCTGAAGAGGATCAAATGTTCATTGTTTACGCTCAAATTGTTTTCTTAAAAAAAAAAACAGCATGAAATATAAGGCAATCTGAGAGCAAGAGTGTTTTTAGATTGTTCTGGATAGGAGAGGGTTAAAAACATGAACATAGTTGATATTATTCCTTATCAAAATTTTGTAACATTTAAAGTCGCTATTTACATTATCTGTGAGGTGCAGCAGCCCCCGAGAGATGTTCCTGTTTTACCCACACCTTACTACGTCAGTACACATACTATAATAAATGGATTAATAGTTTCATTTTCACTAAACTAACAATCAATTAGAAACTTTGTAAATAAAGCAATTATTTCTGTCATCTGTGAAAAAGTGGGCCGCGAGTACCACCAAGCGCCAGATGGATTGCTGGAAGCTTACAAATATACTTCCAGCTGATTACATTGTGTGTTTTATACGTGTAAATCAGCATGAAGAGAAAATATCCACTTAATGTATTTTGGATAAACCTCTAGTTATAATTTTTTTTATAATCAAAGTAAGCAGAAACAGTATGTGTTATACGTATAAAGAATGCAGTGTATTCACAAGGCATACAGATCTAAAAATACACAGCAGTGAATGGTACTGTGCTTCAAAGTCCTGCATGCTACAGAAGTCAGGTACCGGGGGAAATCACTGCAGAATTATTTCTTCTCCTTGGTCTGGCACTAGCCGTGCATCATTAAGAAGTGACTGTCGTTCCAAATCTTTTATAAATGAGTAGTTCAGGCGAATATAAGAAACCGTGCAATATTCCCTCTTATTAGTCCTCCCTGCCTGCTCAATGCTCAGTTCGCTGCACATGTCTTTGACTTACAGAAGTGTAAATAAAACCTATTTTTGACGATTCAGCATTTCTGAGCCTTCCTTCATTCGGCATGACTTGTCATAGAAGTGTTAGGACGCTCCCATGCAAAAGACAGCCAGGTCCACATGTTTCTCATGTGTATTTCGGAGCCTTAAAGGGGTTGTGTCAGGTATTGTTCTGTTCTCAATTATTTAAAGGACATCTACCATCAGTTTTACTGAGTTTTACTATCCTACAAACCGGTTCCTGAAGAAGTAGTTTCCTCAGGATTTCTTCTATTATAACTTCTATTATATGGCAAGATTTTGGCAATATAGAGTTATAAAAAATGAATACCAATCGGATAACCCTATTCCTGTACAGATCCTAACACCAAAACAACAACAACAATACCAATGGAGGTATATAGGACAAAAGTCAATCCACAATCACAGAAAAAAACTGTTATCGGGAATAAAACATCAACAATCTTTATTGTATACAAAATACAGCAATCAAGACGAGTATTGTTAAAAATTACATTAAAAGATTCCACATTGGGCAGTTTGCAGATGTTTCTGCATGCTTGGTGACACCAGGTAGATGTTTGTGCATGTCCCATGATACCTAGTTGGACATGCATTTAGGCGCGTTCTGCATGCCTCATGATAATATGCGGACCCTCTTGTGTGTCCCATGATGTACATGCGGACATGCATCTCTATATGTTGTAGGATGTCCTATGTCCTATTATTTGGTGTTGATGGACAGCTGATGTATTTGGTTAACTTCCACCTGCTTCTTCCCTGAGCGACTCGCGGTCCGATCTGTTGCTATCTCCCTACATTGATGTACCGCAATACGATATATTTACATGATATGATGACGTCCAGGGGTGCTCACTGAGAGCCGAAAGGGGCGTGGCCTAGCTGAGAAATAGCCGGCGGGAGCACGCGGTGAGTACGGCCACAACCGTACCGGGTGTTTGTAGCAAGCTCTAGCTGCAATGCAAATGCAATATCGGGCAGCTAGGGCAATCGCTAAATAAGTGTTGTATGTGTATCCTGGTGATCCTCTGATGACGCGTCGATGCAGGGACATAATTTAGACAATCTTACCATATACAACCACTGATAATAGATGTTACAGCGGGAAGCTAACCTGTGCTCCTGTGATTGCGCCTACTTGTTTCTTGGTTCTTGTTATCGGACTTTGGTTGGTACATATGTGTTTGGATTGCTACCTAAAGGTGCACCTTGAAAAGCCTGAATGATCATTGGAGCTATTTTTCTAGCCTGTTTTTTTTTTTTTATATATATATTAAATAAAGATATTAAAGACTTTTAAACGTTCTAAGCAGGCAGATAATTCTTGTGACAACAGAAGGACATGATAATAATGATACATGATAATAATTGTAGACATTTTTGCTTAGTAGCGAGGGGACTGAAGCTACAAACAAACCACACAGTCACTGTAATCATTAGAAATGAACACTATGCAATAAAATTATCAAATCTCTCTGAGACTGTTCTTTGTGATTCCTCCCTTTGTTTCTTTTCCAGTAACCAAAATGGTATTGTTTCTTGCAATGACTTCATATTGATCACTTCCAATTTATAAGGAAAAAATATGCAGAAAGAAAGACCAACGCTGCAGTCTGGTGTGGCCTGATGCTTGCCAGGCTTTAGTTCTCGTTCCGACCTTGGTACAGTGCCAGTCTCCCCCACATGTTAGATGAAAAGGTCTGGTTTATAAGTATAATCTGTAATGCCGGGTAATACAGGCTCTTGGAGACTTGAGCATTTGCATACGAGTACATAGACAATGTGTCCATGAAGCCTTGAGATGAGCTCTGGAAACATGCCAACAAGTGAATTGACAGCAGAGTGTGATCAGTGTCTTGTGCCAGAATCAGACACTATGTGCTTTTCATAAAACCTGTGGTCTGTGTCTGTTTTAGGGCTAAAGCACATGAATTTGCGCGGTCCTTGAACCCCAGACACTGTGCGGTTCTGTGAAAGAGACTCTGAAAATCCTAGTTATACAAGGTGCAAGGAGGCATATCACCAATAACACATTTATGACCCATCCTATATATTTGGCACAGAAAACCCTTTTTAACATCAAATAAGTTTACACGGACATCACTGTTTTAGGCTGCATTCACATTAACGTATGCATATGTACGTCACAATGGAGAGGAGGAGGGGCGACCTCTCCATAGCGTCGCATAGTGGCGTACAGGAGATGTCCTATATTTTCCAGTCTATGCATGTGCGGCACTATGCTGCTCCAAACTTGCAGCTGTACATATGTCCCCCCACTTTTTTTGGATGACCTGTAAAGAAGACAGACAATTTTCACCGCTGGCACAAATCCTTATATCAGCAATGGAACAGACATTTAAATGGAACCTGTCATCAATTGAAATCGACCTATTTAACCATTTACTTATATGTTGTAAAGCAGATTTGCGCCTTTCAGATCATTATTCTTTCATGGCTCAGTGTGATGGCATCATTCAGAAATCAACGTGAGTTGTAAATTGGTTGTATGAAGCTGTAGAGATAGAGAGCGTTGAAGTCAAGCTCTCCTCACCTCAGATCTGGTTAGTGATGTGTCTGGATGCTTGACCATTAATTACAGTGAAAGGGCATTCTGAAGTGAGGAGAGCTTGACTTCAGTGTTAAACTTTCCGCCTCCTTTACTTTATACAACCAAATTACAGCTTACTTCAAAGTTGATTTTCTGGACGATGGCATCACGTTGGGCCACGAAATGGATTTGATCCAGAAGGTATTCAGCTGATGTAGCGCAGAGGCCCTGATAAATATCCTCCAATGTGTCTGTCAAACTTTGCGCTAAGCTCTAGAAACGTACCAACAAGTGATGAATTGACATCCGTCCGCGCTCAATGAGATCTTGACCTATTTTTTGCAATTGCTGGAGGTCCCAACACAGACTCCCAGATTGTTTACCACCATCCTTTGAATCGTGAATTACATGCAAGTTTGGTACAACTCCAGTAATGACAAATAACTTGAAAATTGTCCATATTGCGGTTTGTGGTCTCTTTTTACTTGATGGTGTCATTGTTAAACAGGTTTATTACATGTTTTTTTGCTTTCTGCTTTTCTAGGGTTCATTTTCTACCAAAGAAGATCATGGGGGCGGTGGCCATGCACTGCGGTCAATGACCAAGAAAAAAGTAGAAAATGGACATAACCTTTCAGATTCCAGCTTGGACAAAACCAATGAGTCCATGAACATGAGTAACACAGAAGAGAAAAGATTTACTAGGTTGGTAAATCTGACAGTCATGTATTATTCTGTGTTATTGCTTCAGGAGATCTGCACAATTATACCTGCATTTATGGGAACTGCAGTCCTTTTACTTGTAAATTATTCTGTTGGTCAAATGTAGCTGTATCCTTGCTAAACTATTAAAAAATTTGTGTCTTGCGTTGTTAGGAGAGTGGCCAGATTGCAAGCAGATGCAACGACCAATGGTGACTGCAATGAAGGTAAAAGGCCTCTATGGGGCAACTTTATTTTTTGTATTGTTTGTGCGAAAAATGGCAACTTCTCTTTGGCTGAGATCCAGAACATTTGCTCCGTTGGTAAATAAAGGGGTTCTAGCAAATTTGCAAGTTATCCTCTATCCACAGCATAACAAACTGATCAGTGAGGGTCTGACTGCAATACTGTTGAATGGAGCAGCAGGGTACATACTCGACTTGCTGCTCCACCCTTTAGTGAGAATGTTGGTCCCCTTATAATCTGTCTGCGTTCCAGTAGCCAGACATTCACTTTTTATCCTGTGCTTGGAGGATAACTTGCAAACTTGGTACGACCTTTTTAACATCAATTACATGAATAGTGTAAAGACTGCACAAATTAAAAGAACAAAAGTCAATGCTAATTCTTTGGGTAATGCACTTCCTTAATGTAGGAGCATGACTCATTCTGATTGTATTCCTAAAACCTTGCCGGAACCTAGACCTAGAGTCTTGCACCTACCATCAGACTCTGCACAATGTGCAATTCATTTAATCAGCTTTGACTGGAGTTGCATTGCATGGGGTATTGTGAAACTAAATCAGGAGTGGATACAGAAAAATAGATGAAGTAAACTGGAAGTGTCCATTCCCGGCTTTGGCTCACAATAGCTGATGAAATTACTGAAGTGTTGTAGCCCTTTATTGTTTTATTCAAGCAGCCATACAACTATATTTCAAGTATATCATTTTAATATTTCTGTAAATCAGAGGAACTCTCACCTAAAGAGAAGAGAACTTTAAGAACCACAAGAAGCACCGAGAAGGCCAGCGCCCATGAAGAAAATGGGGATGTTGAAGTACGCCGCAGCGGCCGGATCAGGAGAAGCAAATACAGCACGACAAATCAGTCCGTGTTGTTCGATAAACTTATAACAAAGTAAGTATCACTAAAACTATTGCAAAAAAAGAAAGCTACATGATAAAGCATCGTCATTGTGCTGATGATCTCTAATGTTTGTCATTTATTTCAGTACCGCTGAAGCCGTTCTGCAAAAGATGGATCACATGAAGAAAATGCGGCGGCGCAGATTGCGCGAGTTCGAGGACTTAGGAGTTTTCAATGATACTGAAGAAGTAAATAATGTTTACTTTTGTGGCTTATAATGATAAGGCGTGGTTAGAGGGGCAATTTGGCGGTTTTCTATTTATACAATGGTTGGGGCAGTGGAGGCAGTATAAGCTTGGGGTTAACGTTTATAGTTTTTAAGTGTGAGATTCAGATGTGTACAGTGAAGTGTCCTTGAATTGGTTTTGTGGTTCCCACACTTTTTGTACATTGGTTAAGGATGTGTGTTGTGACACTGCTGTGTTCTTGATGTAGGAGAATATCGATATGTACTCTCGTGTGAAGAGGAAACGCAAAGTTACACAGCTTGATGAAGAAACCACAGACAATCAGGAGGAAAGTGGAGGTAGGTGCCCACATTATATTTGCAGCTATATTGTGTTAAAATACATTAGCTCTCATCATGAAGCCTCAAGGCTTAACTCAGCATACTTTGTCTTGTATCATTATTTTATGATTGATTTGGTGTGGCTAACATCTGACCGATCATGTGAATTATAGGGCCTTCACACTGGAGCAACGCTGTAGGATTATATGTTAGACTTGATAACGTGTGTTTCAACTTTACCTACTATAACTGGAGAAGCAATGCATCCTTTACACTGATTTTCCTCAAATTCTTTTGCTGTGGCCTTCCACTGTCTTAAACTAATGCAACTGATCCCTATTCTATAGGCCACAAGACGTTCCCTCCTGATCTGTTACTGCACTCTTGTGCAAACAAAGCTGTGAAAATGTTGCAGCATTTAGGGCTCTTCATTATTGTGATATGCCATCACTTTTCAAAGTTGCTAAAAGTATAAGCGAATTAAGTTATACTGCTTGTTCTTCTAATGTGGTTCATCCTACCTTTTATATGTATTTGTTTGTAAGAATGTATGAAGACTTATATTTCATATCCTGCCAATTTGATAGATTAAAGGCTAAATATGTTATAAACCTGTTAGATTCTTCGGAAGAAGGTGAAGACCATGAGGATGAAGATGAAGATGAAGACGAGGATGAAGATGGTGAAGAAGACAATCAGAAACGCTATGAGCTGAGACAAAGAAAAGCCGTTGTGCCTTATCAGGTTCCCTTACAAGGTAATGCAAGAAAAGAGCAAGGCATGTACTGTATACATGACATTATGGGTCTCTGCTGGTCTGACAGACACAGGCAGCAGTATATGGGGCTTTACAGAGTAGTATTGTTGTGAATCCAGTCACTATAAGCAAATACATTCCTACTGTTGTGGTCCAGTTCAGTTTACCAGGTGATGACTTCAGTTCCCAGAAGAGCCGCGGATAAGCTGATCTGAACTTGCTGCACAGTAGGGATCTGTCATTCTTGGAGTTTCGGCCTGAATGATGCTCTATTATCCTTTATCCACATGTTGTGAGTACGGAGTAGGCCTGTGGGACCCGGGACCCGGGTCGAACGCTCAGAACAAGTGCAAAGCTTTCCCATTTACCTTTCCTCTGTTAAGTCGCTAGAAAGACTTACCTATTCTTTGTTAAACCACTCCTGGTTTTGCTCACAATAACAGATTGAAAATATCTGAAGACCTTCTTCGACTGAACTCTTTAAAGAGGACCTGTCACCCTCAAAAACGGCACTAGGAGCTGCTAACTAAAGTAAGCAGCTCCTAGTGCTAAAACAAACGAAGCAGTGTTGCACTGCTAGCGTTATCCGAAACCTCCCATAACGCTATCGAACACTACTGCGCTGTACACTGGAAATGCCGCTCTCAAAGCGGTCCGGCGTATTCATGAGGGGGTGGGATTAGGGGTGATGCCGCGTGGCACACAGCTGGCCTATAGAGTGAGCTGGGAGGTCTGCGGAAGGGGAAGCTCCTCGGACCACCCCCTCATGAATACAACGGACCGCTGAATACGCCGCTTTGAGAGCGATGCAGCGTTTCAGGTGTACAGCGCAGCAGTGTTTGTTAGCGTTATCTGAGGTTTCTGATAACGCTAGCAGTGTAACACTTCTGCGTTTTTGTTTTAGCACTCGGAGCTGCTTACTTTAGTTAGCAGCTCCTAGCGCCTTTTTTTTTTTTTTTTTAAGGGTGACAGGTCCTCTTTCATGAGTATGTAAAATATATTAATGCCCAAAAAATGTGTTTATTTTACAAAAATGTTTGTTCAACTGTATCTTAAAAGAATTTTTTCTGGGTGAATGTTGTATTTTATTAAAGGCTGGGCTGAATGTTCAATTCTGATTGTTGATGTACAAGTAAATAAAAAAGGATTTTCCCTGATAAATACATAAAGGCACTTTTCTCCAGGAAGTACAGTTTGTTCGCTGTCATTCACTTGCTCTAAATAGAGTAAAATAGCAGCCTTTCTAAATAACTATGCTGTGTCATAAGTTGTGCAAGTCATGCATTCAAATATCAAATGCACTGGCTGAATGTTATATGACATATTTACCTTTTGCATTTATACTGTGTGAGTGTCTAGTACATTTTACATTTTTCTTTGAACCAACAGAACCAAGACACCACAAGAAGCGGGATATGTTTTATGCTACCTCCACATCTCCTTCGAGGAGAAGAACCTACCGGTTTGGATCTGCAGGCCCAAGAAGTCCTTACTGCAAAAGGAGACTCAACAGGTTAGCACACAGCACTGGTAGATGTGAGATGATTTATCCTCATCCAAAACACATATGCATGTTTGGTTAATATCCATGATATCCTCCATCTTGGTTTTTCCAAAAAACGACCACTGATTTCTTCAGCAGCTGCTCTGAAAAAATCAGTAGCCATTTTTGGAGAGACTCAATGGGGCGGTGAATGAAGGAGTGGGGCAGTGTAGTGCAGGGGGTATGTTGACTACTCGTGTCTAATTTATAGTTGGGTGGAAGGGGAGGGGGCTCTTAAAGAAAAATGTATTACTGGCTTATTCCATTCTTCTAAAGCTACATGTTTCTGTGATCTCGTCAAGTGACAATATTGTTTTGTTTAGGAGAAGGCATGCCATCCACAGCAGCGATTCCACATCATCTTCCTCCTCTTCCTCATCAGATGATGAACAGCACTTTGAGAGGCGCCTGAATCGGAGTCGTAACAAGGCTATTAGCAGGTACAAGGTTTCCTTATTGAGCTTGGTTGTTATAACAGTTGATAATGGAACATGTCTAGAGGGATGTGTAACTAACATAGAAGTGGGCTTGCAATTTTGTATTGAGGCCTTTATTATTTGATTGTGGGGGTTGAACACATGACCCAGAACCAGTATAGTGCAGAGGAAGGAGCCAATAGCTGTGGTGTCGCTACAACAATGGCCCCGGTTTACTTCAAACACCTGATCAGTGCAGTGGTCATACTTCCTTCTAGACCCATTGAATATTGATTGCCCTGTCTAGTCTAGGCTTTGAGTATAAAATCGTGCACAACCCAGTAATAGTAGGAAAGTTTGTTTCTGGCTCTGTAGCCATAAATTGATAACTAGAGATGGCATTTTTTTTTCTACTTAAAGGTGCCTGCCAATGAACCTCTTGAGAGATGATTTGAAAGGACTACAGAAAGATCGGATGAAAATTGGTGCCAGCCTTGCTGATGTTGATCCCATGCAGATTGATACTTCTGTAAGTGGGGATCCTTGATTTTATTGCTAGATTTCAAGGGACTTTTGGGTGAAAAGGTTTGAATGTGCTATATTAAACTGCATGCCACTATACATGTGTTCCAATAACTTCTATGGGGCTTACACGACAATTCTTCCGCAAGTCTTATAACTGAATGGCATACAGGCTTCATTCACTATGAGACTCTTCAGGGGTCAATCTTTCTCCCAATTACTGGGGGTTTAAGTTGTGACTAGTGGATGAGTGTCTTTTGTGCCATAACCCCTTTAGTAAAGAAAATCTATTGTTTGTTTTAGGTGCGGTTCAGCAGTGTCGGTGGCCTGTCTAGACACATAGCCTCTCTGAAAGAGATGGTGGTTTTCCCATTGCTTTATCCAGAAATCTTTGAAAAATTTAAGATCCAACCTCCACGGTATGTTCAGTTGTCTTATTTTAGTTTATAATAATTAAATCTCGTTTGCTCAGTAGTTGCCTCTGTTTTGCATCTTTGGTATCCTGAAATTTGACTAAACTTCCTGCTAAATCAGACTCATCTGGGTGACCCTTGTTAACGTTCTGGGTTGCAAATGCTTTGCAATAATTAGTACTACTGTGAATGAAGCCTAGAAACATTTACAGCCTTTTCTTCATCCTGTTACTCTTCTTTCAGAGGATGCTTATTCTATGGTCCCCCTGGTACCGGAAAGACCTTGGTCGCTCGCGCTTTGGCCAATGAATGCAGTGTGGGTGATAGAAGAGTTGCCTTCTTCATGAGGAAAGGTGCAGATTGCTTGAGCAAATGGGTTGGAGAATCTGAACGTCAGCTGAGGTTATTGTTTGATCAGGTAAGTGATGCTCTTCTGTATTGCCTAACTGCCTAATCTGGAGATCCAGCTTGTCACTCATTTACCTTCAACCTTTTCGGCGTTTTCACACTGTCGATCTTGGTCCATGAGCCACGAACCATGAAGAGTCCTGTGGCATGGACCAACATCACTACTTGGGACTGATGTTGATTATATGATGCACAGAGTACTTGGTGCCCTGTTGTGCATCCGAGTGGACACCGTACAGAACAGAATCTGGAGTAATAAATGGATATCCTGCGGATAGTAACTGCTGCAAAAAATGTTTCCATCATCAAAAAGAGGTTGCTTACTGCTGCGTAGTTCAACCTTTGCAATTGAGCCAGGATCTGCTTCAGAAACAAGCTGATGCCATACTGCATATATATGTGCGGTTAAAGGGTTTAATAGGACAGCACTCGGGCTGAACACTCTGTATGGCCATGCACATGTTACACATGACTTTTTTTCGCTATGCCCATCATCTTTTCTGAGGTGCCCATAAGAAAACTGATTATACTCAACAAAACTAACTGAAAAAGTCGTCTGGTGCTGCATTGAGAGAAACAGCAAGATTTCCCAAACTATTATGAGCCTGGGATTAACTATTCATTAAAGTAGACCTCTTGTGGAATTTAAACATAAGATGGAAAGTTTTTACATGTAAAATTAACTTCATAAATTTTTTTAATTTTTTTTTTAGGCTTATCAAATGCGTCCTGCAATCATCTTTTTTGATGAAATTGATGGCCTGGCTCCCGTACGTTCAAGCAGACAAGACCAGATTCACAGGTAAGTTTGAGAACGCACCAGTGACTGTTCATGCCCTGCCCTTATCTGCTAGTGACTAGATATATGTGACATGTTGCTAGATTCCAATTGTATATGTGAGAATAAATGTTTCCAAGCCAAAACTTTTCAGTTGGCAGATTTCCGGGCTCATTCATGGATCTGTATCTTTAACCCCTTCATGACTGCCATACGGCTATATATGTCCTATTTGCACTTGCCCCGTGCAGAAGGACGTTTATAAACGTCGCTACAGTGACCAACTTAAAACGGCTATATTTCTTGAGGTCTGGGATGCAATTTTTGTGTAATATTAAACAGAAGGATCTTCCCTTTAATATGATGTATGGATGCTTAAAAGAACCACATAAATTTACCCTTTTTATGTTTGTACTAAAAAAAAATTGATTTTTATGTACAGCTTTGTAAATTTAAGAATAGATTTCTCCGGTTTTGTTAAGCATCCAAGCACAGTATGTATCATATTAAAAGAGACTCTCCTGTTTAATATGACATCAGAATTGTGTTTCTAGCTGCAGGACATTTGGGCGTTTGAAGTGTGTCCACCCATCAGTGTCTCTGCATCTGTAGCTGAACCTGGGAAAGGGCGATGGAATAATGCTGTACATATTTATAACATATTTGGTAAAAAATTACTAGTTAAAAAAAAGACAAAACATGTGTAGTCAATTATTGACAAATGTTCGAAAGAAAAAAAAAATGTAATTAATAAAATCCTATCAAGTTAAAGTCTTGCAGGTCATGAAGAAAAAACAAAGTAAATCTATTATGATATGTAAAGCTTTTCCAGAGATCTTCATTTAAAGAAAGCGCATAACAGAATGTCAAAAATTGACCTGGACCGTTGGTCACAAAGGGGTTACTCTTGCAAACAATTTAATACGTCTCTCTCTCTCCATCAGTTCCATAGTATCCACGCTGTTGGCTCTAATGGATGGTTTGGACAGCCGAGGAGAAATCGTTGTAATAGGAGCAACCAACAGACTTGACTCTATAGATCCAGCTCTCAGACGGCCTGGACGATTTGACAGAGAATTTCTTTTTAGCCTCCCTGATAAAAATGTAAGTGGTGCTCACTCAAATCCTACCCAGTGCTTTGTACCCATGGTTTGTAGCATGTAGATGCCGATAGTTGAAATCTCCTACGCTCTGGTAAATGTTAAAATCATCATGGGTTAGCTGGTGGCACATTCACATCAGCAAACCAGCTAATGTCATGTGACATCCACCTAGCTGTTTTTCTCAGCTGAAAGATCTCATTACCTACATTTTATCCCTGTTACAGGGGTTTTCTCACCAAACAAGTTAGGCCCTATCCTCAGGACATGTGAACGAGGTTCCGAGATGAGCGGAGCAAACAGCCGCACATGGTCTGTTCTGCTCCATTCATCTCTATGGAGCTGACGTAGATTGCTGAGCACTTCCCCTCAGGGAGCAACAAGGGGTCAGTCTGAGGTACCTCGAATCCCCCTTTTCTTGTGATTTGTGGGAGTCTCATCACTGAGACCCCCGTTGATCAGCAAGTTAGGCCTAATCCTGTGGATAGGGCCTAACTTGTTTGGTGGGAAACCCCCCTTTAATGGCCAACACACAATGTGCTTGGGCCATGAATCCCGGACTGAAAACTAAGCAAATAGTCATATATGATTCAGGGAATTCCTGCTTCCCAATGCAATATCAGAACTGTAATAATCTATTCTCTGGTCTTCATACTTTTTGTTTTATACGTCACTAGGCAAGACTAGAAATTCTCAAAATTCATACAAAGGAATGGAATCCCAAACCATCAGAAATGTTTCTGCAAGAATTGTCTGAGAAGTGTGTCGGTAAGGATGTGTTCTTATTTATAGCTATGTCATCTCATGTTTGTTTAATATTGAGGATTGAGCACTACTTTCTGGTGTGTTCACTGGTTTGTCCTTAATCTCCCCCAATTAGGTTATTGCGGTGCAGATATAAAGTCGGTTTGCGCCGAAGCTGCCCTGTGTGCTGTACGCAGACGATACCCCCAGATTTACACAACATCGGACAAGTTGGTACTGGATATATCTTCTATTAAAATCACTGCTAAAGACTTCATATTGGCCATGCAGAAAATAGTGCCGGCAGCACAGAGAGCGGTGGTTTCCCCAGGACAAGCCCTCTCCTCCATTATTCAGCCCCTGTTGACAAATACTCTCCAGAACATCCTGGTCGCTCTAAAGAAGGTTTTCCCACATGCAGAAGAAGGACTGAAGAGCAAAGAATCTGGTGTGTAACAGTATCTTGTTTATTATTTATTTGTTCACAGTAATTCTGTTACGGCTTTGTCTAGTTTATTGTGAATTATTTATTCACTGGAGTGCCAATGGCTGCAAGTCTCCACACGCCTGCAAGGCAGCCTTAATTAGCAAAGTCTCGGTGAGGAGAACTCTTCCCTACAGTGGATAAAAGCCTTTCACTTTCCTAAACCAGTTGCCTACACTGACGAGATCCAAAGGCATTGAAACCATGTATTTCTTTGGGAATAGATATACTGGTTTGGCTTTAATCCTAGGTCATGTCATTAGGCTTCTTGAAAGTCATGCATGATAAGGGGGCTGTCTTACAAGGTAGCCAAAAGAGGCAATATTTTCCTTATTTGCATAATTCCCTATTTATTCACAGTGATTCTGTTTATGGCTTTGTGTTAAACTGCACAGAATGCTGAAGCTTAATTACAATTTCTCTTGTCCTTTCAGGTTCTTCAGGTCACATGCTGGATGAGGACTTGCTGTACAGCGATGATGAGCAACTCTCTGTGTTTGAAAATGGGATTATTCACAAGCAACCCAATAACCAAAAAGAAAGTCATCGTCCTTTTCTTCACCTCAGTGTGTGAGTGCCTCTTGTAGATTTTATTGTAGTATGTTAGACATTGATAGAGAAGTTTTAACTTAAATGTTCGGTCTATGGGGAAATCTGTGCATACTTGAGCCAGAAGTCTGTCTGTCTGTCTGTCGCAGTCACCTGAACCGTATCATATGGTGAAAGACTTTTACAGGGATCTTGTCAGCAGAAATTGATTTCATGAATTGCTGTTGGCCGGTTCCCTTTAAAGCGTTAGAAATTACTTTCCTAATTTTAGTTGCCAACACGCAAATCTGTTACATTAAAATTTCCTTCCGCCGTTTTCTAAAATAAAACTTTTATTTCCTACTACTGCCCTCAGATTCTTTGTTTACTGGAGTTAGGGTCCTCTAATTTTTCAGCAGAATTTAAAAGGGCTTTTGTAGGAATGTGGTTGCTTGAGTTGGCTAAGTTTTCTTTTGCCAATCGTGCTCTAAACACAATGCACATCTCAGGCCTGCTCAGACATTGAATGACTCAACAGAATTGCACGCTTTACCTGCCGCTCCATCAATTAGGGGATTGTGGGGGGACCCATCTCCTACCCATTCAATTAGGGATAAAAATTTAATTTGGGGCAACCACTAGGTAGGTTTTACATCCATTTGTTTATAATAATCCAGTTTATCTTGTTTCATTGTAGAAATGCAAATCAACAACCAACGTCTTACAGACCCAGGATGCTGCTAGCCGGAAGTCCTGGACTTGGCCAGGGGACGCACTTGGCTCCAGCAGTCATACACTCTTTGGAAAAGTTCACTGTATACACACTGGACTTGGCTGTTCTGTTTGGTGTCAGTGTTGTATCTCCTGAAGAGAACTGTGCACAGGTATAAACAGTTGTGTGTTTCCGAGCTGCTGTTTGCATGAACAGAGGCAGGCTAGCAGCCTTTAGGCAAATCTCAGTAATTAAATGAATTTGTCCTTTTAATAATGTACTTCATTTTATCTATACAGCTTTTCCGTGAGGCAAAAAGAACCGCTCCAAGTATCCTTTACATTCCACACATTCACCTCTGGTGGGAGACGGTCAGCTACACCATGAAGGCAACGTTCAACACTTTACTCAAAAACATCCCGTCGTTTTCTCCAATTCTTTTGCTTGCAACCTGTGATGTGACATACGCTGATCTACCTGAAGAGGTAAGATGCCTGTATTCACCTTGATGCAGGTTGCACTACAATTTACATACAGTAAATTAAAAATCCTTTTGTTTCCTTAGACATATGTGGAGCAAGTTTTATTCTGAAATGGTGTCCATTTTTAAAATTCATTTCCTTTAACTAGAAAAAGTACTATTTCCAAAAAAAACTAAAAATACTCGCCTCTGCTCCTCCTCATGTTGATCATGGCACTGTCCTCCGCCAGTCTTGACACTGGGAAAAGACTAGAAAAGAAACGTGTAATTCGCAGCCAGGAGTGCAGGGACAAGATGTCTGATACTCCAATCTGCTAATTATGCATCTCCCTCTCCTATGCTGAGAGGGAGGGGACATCACATGAGAGGTGCTGAGGATCAACATCAAGAGGAGTGTAGGTGACTGTTTCCACGCTTTGTTTTTTGAAATGGTTGATTTCCTTTTTGAGTTAAAAAAAAAAATCCTTATATTCATGGATTGACTCTTGTGATGTTTTGCTTCTTCCACTAAAGACTGGACTAGAAGCAAAAAGTGTTGGATCGTCCTACCAGTTTATATCCCTTCTACAAATACTGAGCTCAACTCATATTAAAAACCTAAAGATAACTTGCTACTAATTATAAACGAATTATAAAACTGAGGAACATGAAATGGTCTGAATAGAGAATAAATGCAGCTTCGATTCTGTGAGTGCGGTAGATCATTTAAAATCAATTTGGGATATCAGGATACCTCAAGCATTGTGATCATTGGGTAATATTTCCCTTGCTCATCAATGTGGAACAAAGATAAAGACTTTTGGATGGCGAAATTGGTCTCTTGGGCTTGGGGGACGTGTCCTCTAGGTGGTGGATTTTACATGGTGACAGCAGGGGCCCAAGTGCTTTGTGTAATCACGGAGTGTGCCAGTTTTACCTTGGTTTGCTTCTATGAGTGGCTGATTGCTTCTTCTTATTGTTCATCATAGGTGCAAGAACTTTTCCTGGATGATTATGGGGAAGTTTTTCATGTTCCCCTACCCAACAAGGAAGAACGGAGAGCTTTCTTTGAGGATCTTATTTTGAATCAAGCTGCCAAGCCTCCATCGTCAAAGAAAAAAGCAGGTTAGTCAAATTTGGAACTTCTGTATGTACTTTAGAAGTAAATTCTGACTATTTTGTTGTATTTTTTTTATAAGTGCATTAATAAGCATGCCTTGCGCTGGTTAGTTTTGCAGGCCCTCGAAGTATTACCCGTGGCTCCTCCTCCTGAACCCCGGGAGCTGACCGCTGAGGAGCTGAAGAGGTTGGAGGAGCAAGAAGAAGACACACTTCGCGAGTTGCGACTCTTCCTTAGAGACGTGACCCATAGGCTTGCCATTGATAAACGCTTCCGAGCTTTTACAAAACCAGTGGACCTTGAAGAGGTAACTAGATTATCCAGAAAGGCATTTCCTTGTGCACTTAAGTGTTACCTAACAGGTATAGGTCCTAATTTGGTGTGCACTGTTCTAGCTTCTGTACATTACTGTATTGCATCTTTTTTGTTTTTTTAGGTTCCTGATTATGTTACGGTGATCGCACAGCCGATGGACCTTTCAACTATTATCAGCAAAATTGATCTGCACAAGTATCAGACAGTAAAGGAATATATGAGAGATATTGATCTTATATGCAGCAATGCACTGGAGTACAATCCAGATAAGGATCCAGGGGGTAAGATTAATGGAGGGATCTACCTGTAATACATGATAGATGTTAGACCCATGTAAACAAGAAAGTTGGCTGCTCATACCCCCAATATAATCATTAGAATAGCTGTAGCTGTGAAATCTTTTTATTTAGAGGCATAATATTCCGCTTTAATTTAATTGAGTACATAGGCTGGGCATGGTCAGATGATACAATAAAGATGAGGGCCGGCTCAGAAGAGCTCACAATATAAAATGGAGTGGTGGCTAGGAAACTAAGCATATACCTTTTTTTTAACCTATAAAGTATTGTGTTGAGAATTTTATTTTGCAATAGATTTTCTATAGTATAGTGGCGAGAGGGGGAGAGATATTATACATTTTAATAACCTGTTGGCACTACTTTTTTTTACAGACCGTTTAATCCGCCATAGAGCGTGCACTTTAAGAGATGCCACATATGCAATAATAAAACAAGAATTGGATGAAGAATTCGAAAAACTTTGCGAAGAAATTCAGGAGTCTCGTAAAAAGAGAGGCAAGTGAAATGAATTGTGTAGTGCCATGTGAAAAGATTAACCACACTCAACTCTTCCTAACATTGGAGCAAATGTCCATGTTTTCGCCACACATTTACAGATTTTATACAGATGTAGGAGGCGTTTACACGCCCGTTATGGGAGTTGTGATCTGGTCGCATGATTTGTGGCCTGATCACAGAACCCCATAGACTTCTATTAATCCTGGGGGGCCACACTCTTCCCTCCTCCCGACCGTAGGCTCGCCAGGGATCCGGTCCAGCGGGCACACGGCTTTCTAAATGCGCCCTTATTGCAAATAATGATTCTTGCAGGAAGAATTCGGTGTAGGCCAGATCCAATAAGGACATTTTCGGCATGTAGATATTTATAATAATTTGTACTTGATTGTGGTTTGTAACTGCAAAAAGCCCTGAATACCCTCTGCCTATCCAGGGCATGTCAACGTACTACTAGTGTAATACTGAGAGGATGCAGCAATCTTAAAGCTTGTGAAATGTCAAGAGAAGTGCAACTAGTCAAATTTGTATGTAAATTTCTTATGCATTTTATTTATTTTTAGGTTGTTCATCTTCAAGGTATATTCCATCATATTACCATGTGCTTCCTAAAAATGCCCCTGTTCAGGATGGAAAGAAAACTGATTCCGAAAACCCAGAAAAGGTTTCTGGATCAGCTTTTCCAGTTGCAGCAAGCACTCCAAGCATAGGTGTGTTGTGTTGGTGTTTTGATTTATGATGTTCATTTATAACTTTCTCACTGTGAAACAAAGTTCTTCAAGTTTTTTTTTTTTCTGTCATTTTCTCTTAAAAGAAATCTACCATAAATCCATCATTATAAACCAGGGACACTTGTTCATAGATCCATGCCTGGTGACTGTAGTAATCTTATATTTGTTATCCATGACCTCCTTCCTTTTAAAATTATGCTAATGAATCCTGATGGGTTCTGAGGGCCTTACCAGAGCCGCACCCTTCTGTAGCTGCACAAGCTGTTAGTCTCCCCCTTGCTCTCTCTGCCTGCCATAATCTCACATAGTGGAGGAGGCTCCTGCACCACGTAACAGCCTTTGAAGCTACACTGGTAACTCGTAAGCCTAATTTTAAAAGTAGATTTTAGAAGGTAGGAGGCCATGGATAACATACAAGAAGATTACCACAGTCATTGTGCCTGGATCCATCAGCACCTCAGCAATTTTGTGCTGAAAAAGCCCCATTCAGCTTATACACATGTATATAAAAATTGCCCCTCCGACACTCCCCCTGGCAATGGGGGCAGAGGTATGTCTATGTCCTCGGTCTTTGTTGCCACCTGTTGTTGTCATAGTGTGTGTGCGAGCACAGCGCATAGATGTGCCTCTGCCGATACTTTCGGGAAGAGCTACGGAGAGCTCCAGAGGGCATGTATATACAGGCAGTCTCCGACCCCAGTTACAGACAGACCTCTCTGCCTATTATGACCTTTTGAAGCGGATGCTTTGCTATAGTACAAGGCTGCAGTGATCTGCTGTAAGATGTCTGTAATTATATGTTTTATTGATAATCCTTGTTCCCAGGACAGCACAACATTTTTAAAATCCATTTGTCAAGGGTAGAGAGAAATTTGTCTGGAGCTACAATTTATAAAATATACAATTCCGACTTGCATACATATTTATCTTAACAAATCTAAAGAGCTGATCTTGTATGTAAAAATATGTACAGGCAGTCCCCAGGTTAAGGGAGGCTGCTGCTGGGACATTTTCATTAGTGAAATTAAATTGATCCAGTTATTTTTTTGGGTAAAATTGGGTACCTCAGCTTATACTCAAGTATTTGCAGTAAGTGCCCTGGTTTATCATGCTTGGATTTGATGGTAGATTTCCATTAAATTTGGGACAATCCCTTTCTGTAAATATAGGCCATGTTTAATCGACTTTAAAGTGCAGTACAGCCAGTGAAAGTACACCTGATAATAGCTGTGCAAAACTCAGATCCGAGATGGTCTTCCATTCTGCTCTAGAATGTCCCAGGACTCAAGAACCAATACATTTGCTCCAAGTTATGAACCAATGGAGGAGGGAGAATTTCAGGAAAATCAGAATTCAAGACCAGCACATCTTCATAGTGAAAAACAAATTTATACGTTGAACTATTGTGCAATGGCTGGAATTTATAACCTATAATTGTGTACCCTCCTTTTGAGTGTAATAAGTCATTGTAGATGACAAAGGAGCTATTAGTTACTAATAGCTTTAATTTTTGTCTTGCTCATTTCTTCCTCCTTAGGAAAGAGAAAATACAAGAGGAAAAGCCGCTGGAGCTCAGGCTGCTTGGCTAAAAAGAAAAAGGTGACCCGGTCAGATAAACATGAGGAAGAACCGGGCAGTGATGCCGACCATGAGCTGCAGGAGTCCAGTCTAGATCAGACGGAATTGGAACTTGTAGATGAGTCTTCAATGGAGGCAGAAAATGTTCATCTAGAAGACGTGCCAAAAGAAACTGCAAAAACCTCCCCAACCAAGGACACACGAACACCTGCCGCAGCCGAGGAACCTGTGGAAAATCCTGCACCTGCTGTGAACGGTGACCACGTGGAAACAAGTGGTAAGGCTCCTGATATATTAGAAGTGATTAGATTATACTCTGCCTGCATGGTATGTGATGTATTAATGCTACAACACTTTCCTGTTTGGCTAGTGTATAGTCAAAATGTTGTCTTGGGCTGACTCCATTTTCATTGTCATCAATGTTTGGGGACTCATCTACTCATCTACTAAGGGTCGCGCTGCTTACATGCGTCCAACTCTGCAACTTTTTGGGGGATTACATGGCTTGAACAGGTATTTAACAAGTGTGTGTGCGCTGGGATTTTGGCGCAGCTGGATTGCCCCACAGTTCAGGGGGCAATTTGAATGTTAAATCGCTCTCTGCCCTCACGAAGAAGATGGTGAACTCTGTCGGACCTGAACGCACACACGTACTAGTCATATTGACAGACAAATGACTAAAAGATTGAAAAGTCCTTTTAACCTTTCTTAAAAATATATACTGTGTTAATCTGTCCCCTTCCCACATGTTCACTTAGGGTGAAGACACACGTGGCGTTTTTAGGCCGTTTTCAGGTCGTAAAAAACGCATGCGTTTTTGACCAGTTTGAATAAAGATAATTGGTCAAACCTGTCAAAAACACATGCTTTTTCAAAAAAACTTTTTTTGAAAAACGCATGCGGTTTTTAGAATCTGAAAACGCACTAATTAAAAACAGCCTAAAAACGCCACGTGTGTCTTCACCCTTACTGATGGAAATGGTGCATGTACTTCTTCGGACATGGCTCTCTCTGCAGCTTCTTTTCCATGCACACACAGAAAATAACACCAGAATTGTTAGTTAGAAGATATAATCATTTTAAGAAGAATGTTCCATTTAATATGGCCCTAGGAGTGTGTTACACAACAGTGATATCCGTGCGATTGAGTTGGAGCTGTAATAAATTATACACACACTACATATAAAGCAATTTTAACAGTGGATATCTCCAGTTCTTTGGAACCTAGAAACTCAGCCGTCGTAAAGAACGGGAAGAGGAGATTGTGATGAATGCGTTACTGGGTGTCACGGATCAGAAGATGTACTTCAACCCATTTCAAATGGCTACAACTTTTAATGGCTTTTTTATTTATTTATTTTTATGCTCTTAATATATAAGGGGTTATCTGGGTTTTAAAAATTGCGTGGGGAGGGCTATTTAAAAATAATAAACACATACTTGCCTCGTCCCGCGCCGTGGCCAGTCTCCTCTGTGCGCCGGTTTCATTACAAGGGTGCACAGGGAGCTTCCGGACGGCCGGAAGCTCCCATCCGACACCATCTCCCAGCGCTTACAACGCTGAGAGATAGGGACGGATGGGAGGAGCCGGCCACAGCGCGGACCGGAAGTTCCCTGTGTGCGGCTTCTGTGCCCCTGTGAACAAACCGGGGCACGGATCGAAAGGGACCGCGGCACGGGAGGAGGCAAGTACATGTTTTTTATTTTTAAATATCCCAGCCCTAAGAAACTTTTTAAAACCTGAATAACCCCTTTAATTATACCCCTAGCATTAGATAATTTAGACCTCCGGTAGTCAGGGCAACACGAGTTGTGCTCAGCTGGAAGCTTCTAGGATCTGACGTCCCTGTGATATACATTTTGAGTATGCTGTGAATAGGGGATGACAATATTTATCTCCTCAGTACTATATGTTGTAGCTTTGCTATTCTAGATATTTTTATGAGGACTCTTAACTTTTTTTTCCCTTTTTCATGGCTAGATTTGTGTGTTTTGAGGATGACCCGTGGCAGACAAATGCAGGTGGAGCAGCAGCACCTTATTAGCGTGGATAAAATAATGGATATACTTTCTGAGTCGGGACAAACCCTTCAAGTCAATCACGAGCACCTTAAGGCAAGTTTTATCACTTTCATTGTCTCTTGTTGCACATTTTCTGCAGCAACACCAAAATATTTGGATTTTACTTTTTCAAGCAGTTGTCATCTTGGTATATAAGATGTCAAATCCCTCACATGTTCTTGCTCAGATCTGGGTGTGGAGCAGAGACCTACAAGTAGGCACAATGTAAATAGAGGAGGTCTGGAAAAAGTTGCGCCAATTGTCACACTTTTGTGAGGGAATACCCCTTAAAGGAACTACAATTTGGGTTGCATGTTTTACCCTGTGTGTTGATCTTAATTTTCATTTTTCTCTTTTTTCCTTTCCAGGCACTCTTAAATAAAATTGTAGATAAAAGCAAGGGTTATAATGTATTGCAACTGGAAAAGTTATACGCATTGCTGAGCCAGTGTATTTACAGACACCGCAAGGACTACGACAAAGCACAACTAATACAGGTAAGGGCCACAATGCCTGTGTAGTTCCTTAAATGGAGCCTGTCACCCGTAGCTGCAGGAGGAATGTCACTTCAGAAGCAACTATCTTCTGTTCTGTAGCACCTAGTAACACGCTGCTGGTGTCAAGCGAAGGATCTCATATTTCAGATCATTGGTTGGCTTGGGGTTTTGTGATCAACAGAACCAAACATACAGGGATCACAAAATCCAGTTCCCACATTTTTTTTTTTAACTGCCTTTTTGTCCAGTTCTGTAGCTCACTGAACCATAAATTAATGGGTTCTTAAATGAGATTCTTATCTTTAGTATAACATAATTAGCGTGTTTATAGGAACTATAGAACCCTTCCCATGCAACCACTAAACTTAAGTTATTAATTGTGAAAGACTCACACTTATGTTGTGGGGACGTCCCCATAGACTTCTATGGTGCCCAACCACTGTACGGTGACCACACACATGTGGCACTGTACCACTCATGGGAAAAGTATGGAGCATGCTCTGTTTCTTGCTGTCTTTTCGGCTGGGCGCCATGCCTCGATGAGGGGAGGGGGGTGAGCGGCGCTTTATAGTCTCATTTGAATTGTCTACAGATTTTTATAGTCAAAATTTACCATCAAGCTAAAAATTTGAAGTTAACTCAATCTTTTACAATTTTCTTTCTTCAATTTTTAGGAAATGGAGCGCGAGGTTGCAAATTTTAGAGTTTGAGATTGTTTTGCTGAACTTGTACATTGCCTCAAGATATGGTTTATATAATATATTACCTGTACATACGCTGAGAGACCAGCGCAGAGGAGAGCTTCCTGTTTTAAAGGTTGATGTTCTTTTTACTGATGACCCCATGTATAAAGTCGTTTTTGTTTTGGGTTTATTTTAACCAATTTGGGTTTATACAATGTGATTGGGTTTGCACCAATAACAACCTTGTATCTGTATTCCTCTGGAAACTTTCTGCCGGGGTTCTCCCTGTACTGCCCCCAGCAAAATATCAGGAGATATAACCAAAGAAGACACAAGAAGAAGAACCACTGACCATGTGCTGTGCTGTGCTTTGTTCTCAGCTCTGCTACATCTGTGGAACATTACTATATCCTTGGCTGAAATAAGCTAAACCTCTAGCCATCATACAGCGGGAATCAATTTACTGTTCCCTGATATCAGCCATTGGGGGCAAAAGCCGTGAATACACTGTGTAAAGCACACAGGTTCCTCCTACACCACTGCCTATTATAATATGTGATCTGGTTCTGTATATGTGACCTTTTACTGGTTAATTGCAAAACCTTTCCAAAACTTCTTGGACCTCATGCTGCACCCTCACTGTTACTGTGCTCTCGGTCTGTGTCTCTATGTATATAGAAGTATCTTTTCGCTGTTTTTTGTTCCTTCTCTCCAGAGCTGGTTTTATTATGTCACAATAAATAAGTCACCAATGTTGTAAAAGTGTCTGTGTTTATTTTACAAATCTGATGTTTTGGACCAATATGAGAAAATTATTGGGAAAACTGTATTAGAGAAAGCTCTAGGACCCTGTTTACTTTTCCCAGCCCTTGGATACCGGGTGATATCCGTTTCTGGCATGGAGGGTGCAAGTTGTGTGTGGGATCCTGCAGCACATTACCCCAGGGGTGTTACAGCTGGGCCTGTGGATCCTTTACACTTCGGCTACATTCACACTGATGTATGCCCAAACAGCTACGGGCGGGCATACATCAGCCGTGATGGAGAGGAGGAGTGACCCGTCCCCATAGCAATCCATAGCACACGGGCATAACATGGGGAAAGATAGAACATGTCCTATATTTTTCCCGTGTATGGAGCGGTGCGGGCGCTGTATCCGTGAGGCCATTGCCGGTCTATGGGGCCACATATGTACGTATGTCCTCCTACGGTCGTGTGGATGGGCGACTTCACAGTCAGGAAAATTGTCATCTGGTGGAGACATTCCTGGGAAACCCTTCTGTGTCTAAATGCATTATCCTGCAACTGGAAGCCTGGCCATGAGGAGACATGACCTACAAGATGTTCTCGTATCACTGAGCTGAGTTTTCCTACCGTGTCCCCCTACATAACACCAGTGGGGGGGGGGGGGGCAGCCTCCCCTATTACTACTAGGGGTGACTGTACTATGCCATGGCGCATCGTACCAGCAGGGACCAGGGTGTCTTCCTATCACTAGGGGTGACCCAGTAACACAGTAGGATTTTCGCTGCACACTCGATAGAAGTGCTTCCTCCACACGCGGTCTCCTCCACCACTACGTTACATAAGCGGTATATGCCACCTTTCAAACGGCGTTTGAGGAAGGATGATTGTCTGACCAAATCATCACCTAAAGTTTGCTATGAATTTTCAAAAAAATTATTCTATATTACACAATAACAGTGTGCCTGGAATCTATACTTTATTAGGGGTGACTTCCTATGTCATGACCCCCACATCATCCCACCAGCAGGGGGCAGTGTGTCCTATACCCTGGCGCATCCCACCAGCAGGAGCCAGGGTGTCCTATCACTACTAGGGGTGACCATCCTATACCTTGGCGCATCACACCAGCAGGAGCCAGGGTGTCCTATCACTACTAGGGGGGACCATCCTATACCTTGGCGCATCACACCAGCAGGAGCCAGGGTGTCCTATCACTACTAGGGGGGACCATCCTATACCTTGGCGCATCACACCAGCAGGAGCCAGGGGGTCCTATCACTACTAGGGGGGACCATCCTATACCTTGGCGCATCACACCAGCAGGAGCCAGGGGGTCCTATCACTACTAGGGGGGACCATCCTATACCTTGGCGCATCACACCAGCAGGAGCCAGGGGGTCCTATCACTACTAGGGGTGATCAACTGTCCTAAGCACTAAATGTTTCAACCAACAACTAGAGGGGTAATTCAATAAAACATGCAGCTGCTCTTAGTCCAGTATATTAGCTGATAAAAATATATTAAATTCATTAGAGGCATGATGTCTATTCTTGGTAAAAATTATCCACTAAGTCCACAGCCCAGAAGTCTCCTCTGAGATTTTAAACAATAGGAGTAAATCCTTAAGTATAAGGGATTCCTACCTCACTGTTATTTTCCTATAGATCTTATTACTTTATAGTTGAGCTGCATTACGGCAGAGCTTTTGATCTGTGACTATCCAGACTACGGCTACAGGAAGTCACCAACCCCTTTGTTATTGGATAAAGATGTAGCTTTGCCTCCTACTTTTGACAGGACTGGCCAACCATCTATAACCCGTATGACTTTATTCCAATGTCCTCTTACGGGGGCCAAGTTCGATACTGACAAATCTTAGCCTTTTTTCAGTGGAGAAAAGCCATCGTCCAATCACAGGGCTTCCTCCACGTGATAAGGGACAGGTCCCCTGCACTCCAGGGGTGCGTGTTTCACTTCTATAGGATCTAGTCCAGCATTTACATCCAGAAGTGAAGACAGATGGTTCCCCGGTTAGATACAAGATGGGTTCTGAATGTTTGTTCTTAAAGGGCATCTACCACCAGGATGAAGGATTGTATGCAAATGAGCCTAAGTGGCTCCAGGCTCCGTAGGTGTTAATGGCGACCATTGCAGCCTGGAGTCGAGGTTCAGCGCATTAGCAGCATCTAGAGAGCATCGTCAGAGGTCACAGTGGATAGAGAGGGTACAGCCTGTACAGGACAGGTCGAGCTTCTGTAATAACACTGAGAAGTTTTGGATACATATTGTCCTCACGATCGCTTCTCTTCAATAATTGTTTTTAGAGGAGCATTCCATCACAGTGGTCTTGCCTTTCTAGCCAGAAAACCCAGGCATTCCCAACTACTCCTGTCTCTACCCCAGCGGACGGTACAATCTCTGCTTCTGTCCTGACCAGAAGTGGTGAGGCTCCTGTGACGCTACAGTGGTCTTCTGCCAGATCGAAGATGTATCACCAGTGGCCTCATTGCTCTTTCATCCCACTCAGAAAGACTCCCCCACACACAAGAGGGTTCATGAAACCCACCAAAATTTACAAGTTCCTACAGGATAGAGGTTGCGGGGCGTTAAAAAGGACTTATGCACCATATACTAGGCTGAGAATTTGCAGGTTGCGCTAAACACAACTGCAAATAACGCAAAAATGGGCAGTGTTAGGACCTGCCATATCTTTTTCATCTCGGAGAGTCGGCGCATGCTCACATCTTGTGTGGGTAGCCTCTGTGGTTTATTATAATGTAGGTGGTAGCCTGGGGCCCAAGCCTTCTAGGGTGTCCATGACCAACCAAACCACCCACCAAACTTTATGCAGAGGAGGACCTTCTCCATGCAATCCTTGTACATCTGTTCCTGCTCTCATTTCAGGACCTTTGAACATCAAGAGGTCCTAAAACCCCAGATTGAAAGCAGAACGAAACGACGCATCCTCCATTCCCCAAGAAGCTGATTCTGGTACCATTTGTAGGAAGTGATTTGAGCCATAATATTCATACAGCCCAGGGCCCATGTCAGTCTTTATCCTCCGCTGAGTTAATAAAAGGGAATGACAGAAGCTGCTGAACAAAACTGCACGAAAGTGCGAACTTGTCCAGAATCCCATATACTACATATAGTGGTAGTCCCTTCTATGAGGTATTCTCGTGACCGCTGGGGGTCTCGGTGGCGAGGACCTCCACCAATACTCTAGGGTCTTTGAACCACAAATGAGAACGGTGACAGACCCTAGTGACTCGTAATGGAGTCTGCCCGTCTCCGCCATGGTGTTTTTTAGGAATATTTTGACAGAATCTGCGAGGTGTGAACGCAGCCTTTTATTTAACCCTTCCTGTTGCCTGAATTTCCACAGGTCACTATGATATCAGTAATTAGATTTTATTTTACACATTTTTATCCCCTTCTTTTAATGAATAACCAGCAGTGAGGTGATAATTTCAGTCAGCATTGGTTTTTGGAGAGTGTTTGTGTGATTTTCCCCCTCACACTTGGCCATGTTGTTACACGGTGGGAGGGGAGCTCACGTTACAGCCATTTACCACAGAAAACATTTCCCCGCCTACAATTACCGCCAAAAAAAAAAAAAAATTCCGACCCTCTCCCGGCCGTCGCCCTTCCCCTCAATAAACGCATTTTTTTTTTCTCGTCCGCCATTTAATTGTTCTCACGGAGAAAATCACGAATAAACTGATATTTGATATTTTTTCGATATTTTTTTTTTTAATCGGCGGCGGGAGGAGAGGTCTCCCCTCAGCAGTCGTGCAGACAGCAGCCGCCCCTGTGTCGTCGCCATGAGTAAGATGGCCGCCATGCAGGAGGAGGCGGCGGAGGACGAGAGCTGAGCTCACGGCGGGAGCAGGTAATGGAGAGGATGAGCGCTGAGGACGGCGGCCATGTCACCCCCTCCCCTCCCCCGGGCCTGGATCCTGCGGCCTGCAGCGCCGTGTGACCGGGGACAGGCCTGGGCCGAGCCCAGACTGCGCACAATACAGCACGGCCTGGACAACACCTATAGACAGACATATACACACATGTACTGGACTGTATACTGCCGGCTACTGTATATATACAGCGGAGGGTGTATACTGCCACATACTGTATATATACAGCGGAGGGTGTATACTGCCACATACTGTATATATACAGCGGAGGGTGTATACTGCCAGATACTGTATATATACAGAGGAGGTGTATACTGCCACATACTGTATGTACACAGAGGAGGTGTATACTGCCAGATACTGTATATATACAGAGGAGGGTGTATACTGCCACATACTGTATATATACAGAGTAGGGTGTATACTGCCACATACTGTATATATACAGAGGAGGTGTATACTGCCACATACTGTATATATACAGAGGAGGTGTATACTGCCAGATACTGTATATACACAGAGGAGGGTGTATACTGCCAGATACTGTATATACACAGAGGAGGTGTATACTGCCACATACTGTATGTACACAGAGGAGGTGTATACTGCCAGATACTGTATATATACAGAGGAGGGTGTATACTGCCAGATACTGTATATATACAGAGTAGGGTGTATACTGCCAGATACTGTATATACACAGAGGAGGGTGTATACTGCCAGATACTGTATATATACAGAGGAGGTGTATACTGCCACATACTGTATATACACAGAGGAGGGTGTATACTGCCAGATACTGTATATATACAGAGGAGGTGTATACTGCCAGATACTGTATATACACAGAGGAGGTGTATACTGCCAGATACTGTATATACACAGAGGAGGTGTATACTGCCACATACTGTATATACACAGAGGAGGTGTATACTGCCAGATATTGTATATATACACAGAGTAGGGTGTATACTGCCACATACTGTATATATACAGAGGAGGGTGTATACTGTATATACACAGAGGAGGGTGTATACTGCCAGATACTGTATATACACAGAGGAGGTGTATACTGCCAGATACTGTATATACACAGAGGAGGTGTATACTGCCAGATATTGTATATATACAGAGGAGGGTGTATACTGTATATATACAGAGGAGGTGTATACTGCCAGATACTGTATATACACAGAGGAGGTGTATACTGCCACATACTGTATATATACAGAGGAGGGTGTATACTGCCAGATACTGTATATATACAGAGGAGGTGTATACTGCTAGATACTGTATATATACAGAGGAGGTGTATACTGCCAGATACTGTATATACACAGAGGAGGGTGTATACTGCCAGATACTGCATATACACAGAGGAGGTGTATACTGCCAGATACTGTATATACACAGAGGAGGTGTATACTGCCACATACTGTATATATACAGAGGAGGGTGTATACTGCCAGATACTGTATATACACAGAGGAGGGTGTATACTGCCAGATACTGTATATACACAGAGGAGGTGTATACTGCCAGATACTGTATATATACAGAGAAGGGTGTATACAGCCAGATACTGTATATATACAGTATGTTGCAGTATACACCTCACCCTCTGTATATATACAGTATCTGGCAGTATACACCTCACCCTCTGTATATATACAGTATCTGGCAGTATACACCCTCCTCTGTGTATATATATACAGTATCTGGCAGTATACACCTTCCTCTGTGTGTGTATATATATATATATATATATATATATACAGTATCTGGCAGTATACACCTCCTGTGTATATATACAGTATCTGGCAGTATACACCTCCTGTGTATATATACAGTACTTGGCAGTATACACCCTCTTATGTGTATATATACAGTATGTGGCAGTATACACCTCACCCTCTGTATATATACAGTATCTGGCAGCATACACCTCTTGTGTGTATATATACAGTATGCTGCCAGATACTGTATATATACACAGGAGGGTATATACTGCCAGATACTGTATATATACAGAGTAGGGTGTATACTGCCACATACTGTATATATACAGAGGAGGGTGTATACTGCCAGATACTGTATATATACAGAGAGGGGTGTATACTGCCAGATACTGTATATATATACAGAGAGGGGTGTATACTGCCAGATACTGTATATATACAGAGGAGGTGTATACTGCCACATACTGTATATATGACATTACTTATCCTGTACTGATCCTGAGTTACATCCTGTATTATGCTTGAGAGCTGCATTCACTATTCTGCTGGTGCAGTCACTGACCCACATTCATCAAAGGGGTATTCCTCCCATGAAGACAAATTTCTTACATGTACTCAGGATAACAAAATAACACATTCTCAAATTCGCTGTTATAACAAAAATACAGCATTTCACAGGTATAAGTCCGACGTGTCTCTAGCGGTCCTGGTGTACACAATTTCAGTTGCCCCTAGACACGACCCTGAAACTTCTGGCGTAGGGTCAGGGGCAGTCATCTAGAATTTCTGTGTGACAGCCTGGAGCTGAGAATTCTCTCTGCTCCCTGCACTCTAGCCCCGCCCCCTGCACTCTAGCCTCGCCCCCTGCACTCTAGCCCCACCCTATGCAGTTCAGGGTGGAGATCACAGACACTCACTTCCTGCCAGCAAACAACACATCATGAGGAGAAAGAAGCTGCAAGCTACAGGCAGATAATTTATCCAGGGGAAAGGGGAGTCAGGCACAGGAGATCTCATAGTGTTGGTAAGGGATATGTGGCAGAGCTGACAGTGTGTAATAGGCGTCTCATGTATTTGATTATCCCTGATCTGTCTCATTTCTCTTTCTATGTGTCAGATACTAGTATAATGTTCAGAAGGCAAATGATAGTGTATATAAACCCTATACCCTGATAATCTAAGCACATTGTCATCACACAGCATCTCATAGCACGCAGGGATCATGAAGTGTCTGTTAGAGAGAGTCCTATATTACTGCCCCCTATGTACAAGAATATAACTACTACAGGCAGTCCCCGGGTTACATACAAGATAGGGTCTGTAGGTTTGTTCTTAAGTTGGGTTTGTATGTAAATAGGAACTGTATATTTTATCATTGTAATCCCAGCCAGAACTTTTTTGGTCTCTGTGACAATTGGATTTTAAAAATGTTGGGTTGTCATAAGAATAAATATTAACACTAAAGCTTCATTACAGAAACATTTGATAACTGTTTCAGCTGATCATTGTAGCCTAAGACTAAAGTAAAATAAATTACCAATATCCAGAGGTCCGTTTGTAACTATGAGTCGTATGTAAGTCGAGTGTTCTTAAGTAGGGGACCGCCTGTATAATACTGCCCCCTGTGTACCAGAATATAGCTACTATAATACTGCCTCCTTTGTTCCAGAATATAACTACTATAATACTCTGTTATTGCTGAAGGTTCTGTTATTGCTGAAGGTTCTGTTATTGCTGAAGGTTCTGTTATTGCTGATGGTTCTGTTATTGCTGAAGGTTCTGTGGGAGGTAATGGCCCAGCTGTGGAGTCATCCATGGAGCTTTCTATGGCAGCTGGTGACACCGAGAGCCCTGGTGTTGTTATGGAGGGTGCGGGACAATCTAAAGCTGAGGAGTTCCCCCCTCTAGTTATACCACAGGCAGCAGAGCCCCATGGTCCGGGTGGTCAGCAGGGCCCTAGTACTGATGGTCCACAGCCCACACATCCCCCACAGCAGGACAGGGGTCAGTCATCTGGGAATGCTTGGAGTCGGGGTTCCCCATTCTTCTCCTCTAATACCAGCTATACTGGTCAGGCCTTCAAGAGGAGGAATGTTGTCCGGTTTAGGCACAGAGGGGCTAAGGAGGATCTACCTGACAGGCGGCACGTGGTCAGGGACATGTTGTGCACCCAGATGGGTTTCCAGCCAGCCGACATCCTGGCCGTAATAAATCTTCCTGATAGACAGGGGTATGATATAAGTTTTAAGCTGATGTCTAATCTGGACCGGTTCTGGGCTCAACAGCCCCGTTATAGAGATACTGAGGGGTGGAACAAGTTTAGTTTCATTCCCATCTCCAAACTAGATACAGCGATTGTCACCATCATGTTCTGGAACGAGTCTGTCCCCCCTCAGGACATCATCATATGGCTCAAGAGACATTGTACCCTCATGTCAGACATGACCAAGACCAGGGATGAGGATGGGATCTGGACCGGGGGGTGGAGGGTCCTGGTTAAATTACATCAACACCAGAACATCACCCATCACCTCCCCAACTCCTTCTTTATCGGCAGAGAGAAGGGTGTGTGCTTCTATGTCGGTCAGCCCAGGTTATGCTTTAGGTGTGGGAGATCCGGTCACATGGCGAGTAACTGCACCACAGTGAAGTGCACCCTGTGCGGGGACCTCGGCCATGTGAGTGCCAACTGCAAGACCATCAGGTGCAACCTTTGTGGTCAGATCGGTCACCCCCATAGGGACTGCCCTGATGCCTGGCACAACATCTGTAGGGACCTGCCTGATGAAGACCTGATGGAAGGGGCAGATGTGCCAGAGGAGGAGCAGGAGGAGGAGGCCCTATTATCAGGGTCATTTTGTACAGTGCCAGAAACTCCTGATATAAGGGGTGCTGCCTCGGACCATCCAGGGACAGGTAACACAGAGGGAGACATGGAGGTAGTAGAACAGCCATTAGTGCAGCCAGTGCCCGTCCCTTCCCCTGCCTCAGCACCAGCACCTACCACCGGGGATAATTATAATGTTGTTAAAAAGAGAAAGAAGGACAAGCGCTCCCGCAAACCCGAGAGTGCATGGACCACTGTTCAAAAACCCTCTAAAATGAAAGTGCAGAGTCAGGCTGATGTTACTGTTACAACAAACAGGTACAGTGTACTGTCCGAGCCAGATGAAGATGAGGAATTAGAGCGAGAATTGAAGCGCATGATGGAGGAATATGACGATGATCCAGGGGGAGATCCTCTGACAAAAAGGAGACCCCTTCATGCCGAGTCTCAGTCAGCTTGGGATATGGAGATTAGTAGTCAGCAAGACAACTCTGACTCTGACTTATGATGTGGATGATCTTTCTTTTTCTTCTCATGATGGCGCACTTCCATCTTACTGTGGTCACCAGCAATGTGAACAGTATTAGGGCTAGAAGGACCAGACATGTTGTATATGACCACCTGAAGTATCTCAATGCCGATGTGTTTTTCTTACAGGAGACCCGTTTAAACACCTTGGGTCTCCTGCGAGAGGCGGAGAGAGATTGGCAGTCTGGTCCTTCCTTTTGGTCGCTGGCTGTGGAGCCTTATGCCGGAGTCTCCATCTTGTTTAACACCCACGATGTCACCGTCCACAGACTCACCGAGATATCGATGGGACGGTGCCTGCTGCTAGAGATCACCATCAGAGGTAGAAGACTCCGGCTCATTAACATCTATGGCCCACAGACAGTGACCGAAAGGACTCAGCTTTTTAATGATGTGAAGCCTTATCTATTCACGTCTATTCCAGTCATCATGGCCGGGGACTTTAATGCCACCACTACCACCAGGGACAGGAACAGTAGGCCTCTTACCAGGGACTGCAAGGTCCTTAATAGCATAATTCAGCAGGCTGGCCTGTCCGATGTTTTTGTACAGGTTGGTAGGAGTCCTAAGTTCACCTACACCTGTGCAGGACGAAGCAGTAGGATAGATCTAGCTCTGGTGAGTCCTACTGAAGCCATCAGTGAGAGAATGGAAAGAACAGTCCCATATTCGGATCACTTGGCCTTATACTTTTGTTTGGGTGCCTCTAAGTATCCTGATGTTGGTAGAGGGCTATGGAGACTTAATTGTAGTCTACTAGATGATAACTCGGTCCAGGAATACATTTACTCTTTCTTTCATCATCAACTGGACAGAGTGGATTTCTATAACAACATGGCCGACTGGTGGGAGGACGTCAAGGAGGAGATCCGGTCCGTCTTACAGAGACTGTCAATTAAGAAGGGGAGAAGTAAGTACAGCCAGTATCTGAGACTGCGTAAATAATTGGAGTCACTCTATTCGGCGGGTGGGGATGACCAACAAAGGATTGACTGGCTGAAATCTGAGATAAGGCAGTATCAGTACAGTAGGTACACCTCCCTGGTAGTGGAAAGGGACTATGGCACCCGAGGGGCTCCGGATCCATTTGAGAATTGCCGGGAGCGTGTGGAGAAAAAACTGATCGCAGGTCTCACTGACTCCCAGGGTGTTTTACAAGAGTCTCGGGAGGGAATCCTGGGAGTGGTGAGATCGTACTATACTGACTTGTTTCAGAAGAAAGCTTTGGATAAGGAAAAAGTGACCCAATTCTTGGAGGCAACTCCAGGCCCTGATACTAGAGAATTGGACTTTTCTCCTTTGACAGCAGGAATAACGGTGGAGGAGATAAAAGAGGCGAATGATAAGTTACATCTGAAGAAGGCACCAGGTCCTGACGGTATTACAGCAGAATTTTATAAGAAGTTCAGAGACCTCTTGGCTCCAATCCTCATGGATGTTTACAGAAATTGTCTAGAAAATCACCTGATGCCTCCATCCATGAGAGTGTCCTCCCTTATTCTGCTGTCCAAAGGGAAAGAGCCGAGTGACATCAAGAACTGGAGGCCGATCGCCCTCTTGAATGTCGACAGGAAAATTCTGGCAAAAATTCTATTCTGTAGATTAGTCTGTTTGAACCTCGTGAGGTGGAGATGTTATCTGCAGCCATCAGAAGTTACTCAGAGGCCTCCGGGTCTCTGGTTAACCTTGAGAAGAGTCAGGCTTTCTGGACATTGGATACTGCTCCTGGCTTTGATCTGCCACAGTTCGCCAAGGCCTCCACCCATATTAAGATCCTTGGGGTTAAATTTGGGAGGGAAGATAATGCCAAACTAAATTGGGAGGAAAAGTTGGAAGCCGGAAATGTAAAGGTTCAGCGATGGAAGAACTGGAGGCTGACCTATAGAGAAAGGGTTACTCTGCTGAAGACTTACCTGGTCCCCGTCTTCCTCTACGTCTCTGTTGTCTTTCCTTTGCCAGAATCTTTCTCCGCTCGGCTCTTTAGCCTGTTCTTCCAGCTTTTATGGGGGAACAGGTTGAACCCAGTAAAAAGAGGGATCACCTACCTGCAGAGGAGAGAGGGTGGGCTGGATATGTTAAATCCAAGGGTTTTCTTTGACTCCATGTTTCTGAAAGTTAATTTTGGTTGCCTGGACTCAAATAATGGTCTCCTGTGGGTAAGTAGTGTCAGGGACTGGATATTGCCTTCTGCAGAATCCTGGATGCGAGGCGGCAGTCTCAAGAGGGGCCGATGGACTCCTGGCTTCCTCCCCCAGTATCTGGAGTATGGTCTCAGGTGTTTAAGGAAATGGGGGATAGAAAAGTCTTTCATAGAAACTAAGACCAGGAAAGATCTGTATTCCCGAATATGTAGGACCTTCTACTCTCTACAGCTGGCACTTCCAGACTGTCCAACCACCACCCTAAAAGACAGTCTGAGGTTCTTGAATGGTCGGAGGCTGCCCCATAAGTTCTGTGACATCGCCTGGCTCTCATTACAGGGAAAGCTCTTTGTCAGGGGAAATCTAAAATTCCTCAGTGTGGCAGACCGCATGTGTCCCCTCGGGTGTCAGCAGGAGGAGACTATGGTCCACTTTATATCTGAGTGCTGGGGTGGACGTAATATCTGGCATGAAATATCTACCAAGATAAGAATCCCATCACTGCAGTCCCTCAGGTACCCCGAGATCCTTTATGGAGTGACACCTACTGTACATAACATCAACCAGGAGACCATGTACATAGTGATCCAGGTCATCAAGTACTATCACTGGCACATGAGAACCAGAGTGTCCATCCATAGCGAGGACTTCCATCATAATAAAGCCATAAGCCTCATCATGTCCGAGCTCAGGTGGATCCGGTCACTAGAGGTCAGGAAAAAGGGGGAGAATATAACACTCTGGAGGAACATCCATCTAGACTGAAATATGTCTGATTACAGGCGGTCCCCTACTTAAGGACACCCGACTTACAGACAACCCATAGTTACAGACGGACCCCTCTGCCCACTGTGACTTCTGGTGAAGCTCTCTGGATGCTTTACTATAGTCCCAAACTGCAATGAATAATAGTGTTAAAAAGAGGAAGAAGGATAAAAGCACCAGAAAACCTGAGAGTGCGTGGACCACCGTCCAAAAACCCTCAAAAATGAAAGTGCAGAGTCAGGCTGATGTTACTGTAACCACTAATAGGTACAGCGTACTGTCCGAGTCAGATGGGGAGGAGGAGATAGATCGAGAGCTGCAACGTATGATGGAGGAATATGATGACGACCCAGGGGGAGATCCTCCCACAAAAAGGAAACCGCTTAATGCCGAGTCTCAGTCAGTTTGGGATATGGAAACTTGTAGTCAGGAAAACAACTCTGACTCTGATCTATGATGATGGGGATGGTCTTTCTATTTCTTTTTATGATGGCGCACTTCCATCTTACTGTGGTCACCAGTAATGTGAATAGCATTAGAGCTAGAAGGACCAGGCATGTTGTGTATGATCATCTAAAGTATCTCAAGGCCGATGTGTTCTTCTTACAGGAGACCCGATTAAACACCTTGGGTCTCATACGAGAGGCGGAGAGAGATTGGCAGTCTGGTCCGTCCTTTTGGTCGCTGGCTGTGGAGCCTTATGCCGGAGTCTCCATCTTGTTTAACACCCATGATGTCACCGTCCACAGACTCACCGAGATATCGATGGGACGGTGCCTGCTGCTAGAGGTCACCATCAGAGGTAGAAGACTCCGGCTCATTAACATCTATGGCCCACAGACAGTGACCGAAAGGACTCAGCTTTTTAATGATGTAAAGCCTTATCTATTCACTTCTATTCCTGTCATCATGGCTGGGGACTTTAATGCCACCACTACCACCAGGGACAGGAACAGTAGGCCCCTTACCAGGGACTGTAAAGTCCTAAATAGTATTATTCAGCAGGCTGGCCTGTCCGATGTTTTTGTAGAGGGTGGTAGGAGTCCCAAGTTCACTTACACCTGTG
This sequence comes from Engystomops pustulosus, assembly GCA_019512145.1. Classification (NCBI taxonomy): domain Eukaryota; kingdom Metazoa; phylum Chordata; class Amphibia; order Anura; family Leptodactylidae; genus Engystomops; species Engystomops pustulosus. The sequence continues at coordinate 853,181 of CM033645.1, forward strand.
CAGGACGCAGCAGCAGGATAGATCTAGCTCTGGTAAGTCCTACTGAAGCCATTGGAGAAAGAAGGGAAAGAACGGTCCCATACTCCGATCACTCAGCTTTATATTTTTGTTTGGGTGCCTCTAAGTATCCTGATGTTGGTAGAGGGCTGTGGAGACTAAATTCTAGTCTGTTAGATGATGATTCTGTCCAGGAATACATTTTCTCTTTCTTTCAGCATCAACTGGACAGAGTAGATTTTTATAATAACATGGCCGACTGGTGGGAGGACGTCAAGGAGGAGATCCAATCCCTCTTGCAGAGACTGTCAATTAAGAAGGGGAGAAGTAAGTACAGCCAGTATCTGAGACTGCGTAAAGAATTGGAGTCACTCTATTCGGCGGGTGGGGATGACCAACAAAGGATTGACCGGCTGAAATCTGAGATAAGGCAGTATCAGTACAGTAGGTATACCTCCCTGGTAGTGGAAAGGGACTATGGAACCCGAGGGGCACCGGATCCATTTGAGAATTGCCGGGAGCGTGTGGAGAAGAAACTGATCGCAGGTCTCACTGACTCCCAGGGTGTTTTACAAGAGTCTCGGGAGGGAATCCTGGGGGTGGTGAGATCGTACTATACTGACTTGTTTCAGAAGAAAGCTTTGGATAAGGAAAAAGTGACCCAATTCTTGGAGGCAACTCCAGGCCCTGATACTAGAGATTTGGATTTTTCTCCTTTGACAGCAGAAATAACGGTGGAGGAGATAAAAGAGGCCATTGATAAGTTAAATCTGAAGAAGGCACCAGGTCCTGATGGTATTACAGCAGAATTTTATAAGAAGTTCAGAGACCTCTTAGCTCCAATCCTCATGGATGTTTACAGAAATTGTCTAGAAAATCACCTGATGCCTCCATCCATGAGAGTCTCATCGTTAATCCTGCTGTCCAAAGGGAAAGAGCCTACTGACATCAAGAACTGGAGGCCGATCGCCCTCTTGAATGTTGACAGGAAGATTTTGGCAAAAATTCTGTTTTCTAGATTAGTCTGTTTGTCCCCGACACTGTTGGCAGGCTCTCAGTACGGCACAGTAAAAGGGCGGAACATCTCTGGAGCAGTCATCTCGATAAGAGAGATGTTTGAGAGATGTAAAGCTCTGAGGTGTGGGAGATATGTTGTAGGTCTGGACCAGGCTAAAGCCTTTGACAGGGTTGATCACGATTATCTATGGGCCACTTTATCAAAGTACGGTATTCCGGGAGAATTTGTGGATTGGCTCAGGACTTTGTACAGAAAGGCGAAGAGCTTTCCTCTGATCAATGGTTGGCAGGGGGACACTTTCAGGGTAGAGGCAGGGGTGCGACAGGGCTGCCCCCTGAGTCCACTGCTGTATGTGTTCGCTATCGATCCGTTCCTGAGATCACTGCAGCGGTGTGATTTTCGGGGGGTGCCGGTCCCCCATTGCTTGCCCCTGGATGTTGTTGCCTACGCGGATGATGTGACTGTGGTGATATCTGAGCCTCATGAGGTGGAGATGCTGTCCACAGCCATCAGAAGTTACTCAGGGGCCTCCGGGTCTATGGTTAACCTTGAGAAGAGTCAAGCTTTCTGGACATTGGATACTGCTCCTGGCTTTGATCTGCCACAGTTCGCCAAGGCCTCCACCCATATTAAAATCCTTGGGGTTAAATTTGGGAGGGAAGATAATTCCATACTAAATTGGGAGAAAAAGTTGGAAGCTGGAAATGTAAAGTCCAGGCTGCCACTGCCAGTACAAGCAGCAAGCCTGGGGAGCCAAGGCCAGAGACAGGAGGAGGACTACAGAGACCAGCACGGCAGCTGAAGGAGACCACCCAAGCGCCTGAGCTGCAGATGGCGGAGGAGATCCCGGCACTGGTAAGGAGGATGGGGGAGCTAAGTCACCATAAGCAGATGCTGCAGATGCAAATAGACTGTATGTACAGCCTGAAGACCGCGCACCCTGAGAGCAGCGCCCTGTACAACAGTAAGCTGCAGGCACTAAGTAAGGTGCTGGCGGTGGTGGTGAGGGACATGGACTGTGTTCTGGAGAGGATGGGACCCCTGGCCGAGTCCTATAAGAACAGGGAGCGCTTTGCCCAGCAGAAGCAGAGCTATAACCCTGGACCCTGGGCCCCTGCAGCACAAGCAGAACCCGTCCCCCCAGATGCACCCCAAAAAATGTCAGTGCAAGTACTGAAACCTGCAAGCTTCTCTTTCCAGAAGGGACAAACACAAGAACAGCCGCAGATCCCCGCAGCAGATAAAAATGCTGTAGTACCACAGGTCCCAGCAGAGACTATGCAGCAGCAGGAGAGCGGACTTCCATCCATGCATCATGGTGATGCGGTGACCCAGGAGAACTTTACTGTTGTGGCAGAGACTGGGGACACTGGTGGACATCTTGATGTGTCTGAGGGGTCGGGGGATGGAGGGGACTCAGAGTCTATCTGGGAGGTGCAGCCACCGGAGGATAATGTACAGGTGGATGGGGGGCAGGGGGTACAGGATAATGTGTGTGATTTTCCCCCACTAACATCGAGCCCCCCAGAAGAGTCAGGTCCCTCTAGAGCTGACCCTCCCCCCAATACCCAGAGTGAGACCCGTCAGGAACCTCCCAAAAACGCCTGGAGCCATGGCGCTCCCTCCTTCACCTCCGGCGCACACTACACAGGGCAGGCGTTTAAGAGGAGGAACGTGGTGCGCTTTAAGAACAGAGGTGCAAAGGAAGATCTCCCGGATAGGAGGTTTGTGGTGCGGGATCTCCTGTGCCGCCAGATGGGGTTCACGCCTGATGATATCCTGGCAGTCATCAACCTGCCAGACAGACAGGGCTATGATGTCAGCTTTAAGCTTATGTCCAGTCTGGATAGGTTTTGGGATAAATTACCCCGGCTTGGGGACAAGGACGGCTGGAATAAGTTTACATTTGTCCCCATATCCAGGCCAGGTACTGTGGTAGTTAATATAATATTCTGGAATGAGTCTGTTCCCCCTCAGGATATTATAGTGTGGCTCAGGCGCCATTGTGATCTGCTGTCTGACCTCACCAAGAACCGAGACAGTGACGGTATCTGGACTGGAGGGTGGAAGGTGCTGGTAAAACTGCGCCAATATAACAATATCACCCTGCACCTCCCCAACTCCTTCTTTATAGGGAGAGAGAAAGGTGTCTGTTTCTACCCAGGGCAGCCACGGAAGTGCTTTAGGTGCGGTAGGATTGGTCACGTGGCCAAAATATGTACTGTGGTAAAATGTAACCTGTGTGGGGAGGTCGGCCATCTCAGTGCCACCTGTGAGAAGGTCAAGTGTAATCTATGCGGTGAGATGGGCCACCCACACAAGGATTGCCCAGAGGCCTGGCACAACATCGCCAGGGACTTCTCAGATGATGAGATGGTGCAGGAGGCAGACGCCTTAGAGGAGGAGGCCCTGGTGTCGGGGCAAATTCTGACTAGGCGGGAGGTACAGGGGTCAGGTGAGACAGTACCGGCACTGCAGCAGTCAGACAGCGCTCAGGGGAGTGTGGAGGTTGTAACCCAGGAGAAGCCTCAGGCAGCCACCTCTGTAACATCTACTGAATATGAGGAGGTGAAAAAGAATAAAAGGAAGAAAAAAGACAAATCCTCCCGAAAGCCTGAGGAGTACAGTGCGGAGCCTAAGACCAGGAGAAAGTCCAGTGGTGATAACGGGGTCATGGTCCTTTCCAACCGGTTTGATGCTCTGTCAGAGTCAGATGGGGATTATGAACGAGAGCTGGAACGTATTGATAATGAGTGTGAGGTGGACATAGGGGACCCCCCAACTAAAAAGAAGCCCCCTCCTGAAGATACCGCTGTAGAGTCAGACATGGAGATAGGTGGAAGACAGGGGGACACTGACTCTGACTCATGATGATGGGGGTCACTGCTCTGCTTTTTCTCATTGTAATGGCTGGGTTCTCTCTAAAAGTTGCTTCTAGCAACGTCAACAGCATTAAAGTAAGAAGGACTAGACACGCAGTGTATGACCACCTGAGATATCTTGACGCGGATGTCATCTTCCTGCAGGAGACCCGTCTGACCACCTTAGGGCACCTCCGTGAGGCTGAGCGTGAGTGGCGGTCTGGTCCTTCTTATTGGTCACTGGCTGTGGAGCCGTACGCCGGGGTCGCCATACTGTTTAACACCACAGACGTGACGGTGCACAGGCTGACGGAGGTCGCTATGGGGAGGTGCCTGGTGCTAGAGGTGACCATCCATGGTAGGCGGCTCCGGCTGATTAACATCTATGGCCCACAGACAGTGACAGAGAGAATCCAGCTGTTCAATGAGGTACGGCAGTATCTATTTACCTCGATCCCTGTAGTAATGGTGGGCGACTTTAATGTTACCATGACATCAGGTGACAAGTCCTTGGGCAGAGCAGTGGTCAGAGACTCCAAAGTCCTAAAGAGCATTATATCACAGGCCAATCTATGTGATGTGTTCACCCTGGATGGTAGGACACCTAAGTACACCTACACATGTGCTGACAGACATAGCTTTTCTTATGGCTTTTGTCAGTCCCTCAGAGAATCTAAGTGGGATGAGCGAGAGAGTTGTCCCATATTCTGACCATCTGGCCTTATTGTTTTCCATGGGAGCCACTTACCGCTCGGATATTGGTTGGGGGTTATGGAGGCTCAATTCTAGCATCCTGGATGATATCTATGTCCAGAATTGTATCCACTCCCTTTTTCAGGACCAGCTCCAGAGACAGGACTTTTATGACAACATATCTGACTGGTGGGAGAACATCAAGGAGGAGATCAGGTCCCTCTTAAAGAGACTGTCAGTGAAGAAGGGTAAGAGCAAGTACAGCCAGTATCTCAGGCTGCGGAGAGAATTGGAGTCACTGTATTCGGCGGGAGGGGGGGACAAACAAAAGATTGACCGACTGAAATCTGAGATAAAGCAGTATCAGTACAGCCGCTACACGTCCCTGGTAATAGAAAGAGATTACGGAAAACTGGGCGTCCCTGATCCGTATGAAAATTGCCGGGAACGTGTGGCCAAGAAATCGATCACAGGTCTCACTGACTCCCAGGGAGTTTTACAGGAATCTCGGGAGGGTATCCTGGGGGTGGTGAGATCCTACTATGCTGAGTTATTTCAGAAGAAGGTTTTGGATAAAGAGAAAATGGCTCAATTCTTGGAGGCAACTCCAGGCCCTGACACTAAAGATTTGGATTTCTCTCCTTTGACAGCAGGAATAACAGAGGAGGAGGTTAAAGAGGCCATCAATAAATTACATCTGAAGAAGGCACCAGGTCCTGATGGAATAACATGTGAATTCTATAAGAAGTTCAGAGACCTCTTGGCTCCAATCCTTGTGGATGTATTTACAAATTGTCTAGAGAATCACCTGATGCCTCCATCCATGAGAGTGTCCTCCCTTATTCTGCTGTCTAAAGGTAAAGAGCCTAGCGACATCAAGAACTGGAGGCCGATCGCCCTCTTGAATGTCGACAGGAAGATTCTGGCAAAAATTCTGTTCTCTAGGTTAGTCTGTTTGTCCCCGGCACTGTTGGCAGGCTCTCAGTACGGCACGGTAAGAGGGCGGAACATCTCTGGAGCAGTCATCTCGATAAGGGAGATGTTTGAGAGATGTAAAGCTCTGAGGTGTGGGAGATATGTTGTAGGTCTGGACCAGGCTAAAGCCTTTGACAGGGTTGATCACGATTATCTATGGGCCACTTTGTCAAAGTACGGTATTCCGGGACAATTTATAGATTGGCTGAGAACTTTGTACAGAGAGGCTGAGAGCTTTCCTCTGATCAATGGTTGGCAGGGGGACACTTTCGGGGTAGAGGCGGGGGTATGGCAGGGTTGCCCCCTGAGTCCACTGCTGTATGTGTTTGCCATAGACTTGTTTCTGTGATCACTGCAGCGGTGTGATTTTCAGGGGGTGCCGGTCCCCCATCGCTTGCCTTTGAAGGTAGTCGCCTACGCGGATGATGTGACTGTGGTGATATCTGAACCTCGTGAGGTGGAGATGTTGTCTGCAGCCATCAGAAGCTACTCAGAGGCCTCCGGGTCTCTGGTCAACCTTGAGAAGAGTCAAGCTTTCTGGACATTGGATGATGCTCCTGGCTTTGATCTGCCACAATTCGCCAAGGCCTCCACCCATATTAAGATCCTTGGGGTTAAATTTGGGAGGGAAGACAATGCCAAACTAAATTGGGAAGAGAAGTTGGAAACCGGAAATGCAAAGGTTCAGCGATGGAAGAACTGGAGGCTGACCTATAGAGAAAGGGTAACTCTGCTGAAGACTTACCTGGTCCCTGTCTTCCTCTACGTCTCTGTCGTCTTTCCTTTGCCAGAATCTTTCTCCGCTCGGCTCATTAGCCTGTTCTTCCAGCTTTTATGGGGGAACAGGTTGAACCCAGTAAAAAGAGGGATCACCTACCTGCAGAGGAGAGAGGGTGGGCTGGATATGTTAAATCCAAGGGTATTTTTTGACTCCATGTTTCTGAAAGTTAATTTTGGTTGCCTGGACTCAAACAATGGTCTCCTGTGGGTAAGTAGTGTCAGGGACTGGATATTGCCTTTTGCAGAGTCTTGGGTGCGAGGCGGCAGTCTCAAGAGAGGCCGATGGACTCCTGGCTTCCTCCCACAGTATCTGGAGTATGGTCTCAGGTGTTTGAAAAAGTGGAGAATAGATAAGACATATCTGGATAGTAAGACCAGGAAGGACCTCTATATGAGTGTCTGTAGATCATTCTATACATTACAGCCAGCTCTGAGGGACTGCACAACGGCCACCCTGCAGGAGAGTCTGAGGTTCCTTAATGGGCCGAGGCTTCCAGCCAAATTCTTTGACATCGCCTGGTTGTCTCTGCATGGGAGGCTTTTCGTCAAAGGAAATTTAAAACTCCTGAGTCTTTCTGACCGTTTGTGCCCCCTAGGATGTCAACAAGAGGAGACTATGGAGCACTTTACCACCGAGTGCCAGGGAGGGAGGCGGATATGGCAGGAGGTGTCCCGCAGGCTCAGAATACCACGTCTACAGTCTCTCAGATACCCAGATATCATCTATGGGGTAACACCACATATAATGGACATTGACAGGGGGACCATGTACCTCATTATCATCATCATAAAGTATTACCACTGGCACAACAGGACCCGAGTCTCCATCCACAGCGAGTCCTTCCAGCACATGACCGCAGTCACACTCATTATGTCTGAGCTCAGGTGGATCCGATCCATAGAGATTGGGAAAAGAGATGGGAATAGAAAGTTATGGAGGAATATATGTCTATACTGATGCATCATGTAATTCTGTTTATTTCTGACTTTTTTCCCTTAAACCAGTGATGGACATTTAAGTTATTACAAATGTAATTTTGATATATGATTTCTTGTAAATTCTGATAAGAATGTATAATGTATTTTGTTTGTTTTTACTAATAAAAATAGCCCCTATGTACAGGAATATAACTACTATAATACTGCCCCCTATGTACAAGAATATAATTACTATAATACTGCCCCCTATGTACAAGTATATAACTACTATAATACTGCCCCCTATGTACAAGAATATAACTACTATAATACTGCTCCCTATGTACAAGAATATAACTACTATAATACTTCCCTCCTATGTACTGTGTTTGTTTTCTTATGTTTTTTTCCCCCTTTTTGTAGCCAAAATGGACTCAAGTTAAAGTTGATCTAATTTTTCTCTCTTATGCTCTTGTATGATTTGTACTGAATGACTTCTGATTTTGATTTAAAAACTCCTTTTAAATACAATAAAGAAGTTGTGTAATGAGGTGACATAGTATATCACTAGAACATACAGATGTCTCTTCCAGCCGCTATAGGACAAACAAAATGATGTGACCGTGATGTTTTATGTAGACCTCTGAATAAACAAGGGGCAGATAAAGATGGCGTTAATAGAGATTAATAGCGCTCTCCATAGTCCTGACTGTACCCGGCGCAGTGGAGCCTCGCATACAATATACCGCACATTCTTCTACCAGACTTGACCTGGAGTGTTTATTAGAAAATTTCGAGATATTTTTTGTCAGGGTCCCAGTGAAGTCAGTGTCTGGGATTTAGGGAAGATTTCATGCACCAGTAGATAAAAATACTGCGGCTCTTAGTATGAAGCGAAGGGGAGGGGGGGGGGGGAGCGGATGCTTCTCGTGACTTCGCTAATATTTAAAGAAACCGACAGGTGGTGACTGTGTAGATCCTTCTTATACAGAGACTTGTGACTATTAGATTACCAGATACATTATTTTATGTCACTTAAAGACGACCTGTCACCACCTCCAGCTCTCGGTGCCGCACCACTGATTCCGGCGTAGTTAGAATTTTTTCTTCAGCCCCCTCCATTCCCAAGCTATCAGTACCATAAGTCCCAGATGTGATGATTCTGCTCTTTATCTGCAGGTAGGCGGCGCAGGGGTGACTCCGCCCACTTGACGAGTAAAGAGCAGTGGCTATTATATACATATGTAACTTTCCCTAAATTCATGCCTGTCCAATATAAAATCCTTATTGAAAAGTCTTTAATTTTAGACGCCCTTAATTTTAATTAAATAGCCAAATCATACATATATCAGCAAACTCTCCTCCATGTGGCCTCCCTCATCCTCCATATGCTGACTTCTCTACCTCCATGCTGCTCATCTCCTCCATTAGATGCGCTCCTCTCCTAAGGTGTGCACGCCCTCCTCTCCTCATAGCCTGCTCCTCTCCTCCATGTCGGGATCCTCTACCTCCATGTGCGCTCCTCTCCTCCATGTGCGTTCCTCTACTCATGCAGCTATAGCTTCCCTTCCATGTGCGTTCCTCTCCTCCAGGCCAGCTAGTTCCTACATGTGGGTTCCTCTCCTCCATGCAGCTAGCAACTTCCCTCCATGTGCACGTCCTCTCTCCATCGCAGCTATTTCCACTACCTATGCTGCAGCTCCCTCTCCCCATGCTGCTCCTCTCCTCCATGCGGCCTCCTCTCCTCCATGTGGCTCCTCGCCCTCCATGTAAGCGCTCCTATCCTCATAGGGCTCCTAATCCTCCATGCGACTCATCTCCTACAGCGCCGCCTCCTATTCATACATGCCCGCTCCTCACTCCTACGATGCGGGCTCCCTCTACATGCGGAACTCCCTCCTCCATGTGGCTCTCTCCTCCAGTAGCTCGTTCTCCATGTGAGCCCCTCTACCTCCATGCCTGCCTCCTCCTACAAATGCGGGCTCCCTCTCCTCCATGTGCCGAACTGACTCTACCTCCATTTGTGGCTACCTCCCTCCATGTAGCTAGTTCTCTCCATGTGAACGCACTACTCTCCGCATGCTGCCTCCCTCTCCATCCATGTGGCTCTCTATCCTCCATGCTTCTACTTCCTCCATGTCGCCGCCCTCCTCTCCTCATGCAGCTCCTCTCCCCCCATGCTTCCCTCACCTCCCGCAGCTCCTCTACTACCATGTGCTCCTCTCCTCCATGATACTCCTCTCCTCCAGGTGGGCTCCTCTCCCCAGCGGCTCCTCTCCTACATGCGGCTCCTCTCCTACATGTGTCTCCTCTCCTACATGTGGCTCCTCTCCTAAAGCGGCTCCTCTCCTCCAGGGCTTCCTCTCCTCATGTGGCTCCTCTCCTCCAGTAGGCCTATGTGCTCCTCTCTCCATGCTGCTCCTCTCCTCCATGTGGACCTCCTCCATGGTTCTACTCTCCTCCATGTGGCGCCTCTCTCCCCATGCTTCTCTCACCTCCATGAGCTATCTCCTCCATGGCAGCTCCTCTCTCCTGCTACTCCTCTCCTACATGCAGACTCCTATCCTCCATGCCTTTCTCCTCCACCTTCATTCAGCTTCAACTCCTCCATTGTGGCCTCCTACACTACATGAGGCCCTCCCCCTTACATGCAGCTCATATCCGCCATGGCACGGCTCACTTCCTCTATGCAGCATACTCTTTTTCCATGCTGCTACACTGCCCTCTTTGCTCCTATCCTCCAGGGGGACCCTCTAATATCTGTCAGCACACTTCCTCTTGTAGCAATTCTCCACCATGCAGCTACTCCCACCTTTCGCTTACTCATCCAAGCAGCTCCTCTCCTCATGCAGAAACTCTGCTTAATTGTGGCGACAATGCTCTCTTGAGCTCCTTTCCTCCATTCTGCTCCTCTCCTCATGTGGCTCCTCTCTCCAGTGCTATTCTCCACCATGAAGCTACTCTCCTCCATGCAGCTCCTCTTCTTTATGCGGTACACCTTGCTCCCTCTTTAGCTTTTTCCTCCATGCACTCTCATCTACTCCAGCAGCTATTCTCTCCATTGGCTCCTCTCCTTTCCCCATTGCTTTGTGTTTATGAGCCCCCTTCTTTCCACTGCTGCTCCTCTCTCCATGCGGCAACCTCCTCCATGTGGCTCCTATCCTCCATGTGGCTCCTCTCCTCCATGTGGCTCCTTCTCCTCCCTGCTACTCCTATCCCCATGTGGATCCTCTCCTCCATGTGCTCCTCTCCTCATGTGGCTCCTCTCCTACATGCGGCTCCTCTACTACATGCGGGCTTTCCTTCTCCTACAGTGCTCCTCTCCTACATGTGGCTCCTATCTCCATGTGGCTCTCTCCTCCATGTAGCTATTAGTTCTCTCCTTGGCTCCTCTCCTCATGCTGCTCTCTCCCTCCACGTGGCTCCTCTCACCTCCACGTGGCTCCTCTCCTCAATGTTAGACTCTCCTCCCTATGTGGTCTATCCTCCATGCTCTTCCTCACCTCCATGCAGCTCATCTCCTCCAATGCCGCTTCCCTCCTCCATGCTAATCCTCTCCTCCATGTTACTCTCTCCTCCATGGCAGCTCCTATCCTCCATGCGTCTCCTCACCTTCTTAGCTCATCGCCTACATGTGGCTACTCCACTACATGAGGATCCCCAAAAATGCAGCTACTCTCCTCTATGAGCGAATCGTTTTCCGCTGATAACAATGCTCTCTTTAGCTTACTCATCCTCCATGCGGCCCCCTCTAAATCTTCAGCACATCTCCCAGTAGCTAGTATCCACATGCAAGCTAATCACTACATTTAGCGTATCTCATCCAAAGCAGCTCATATCATCCAGCAGAAAATCTGCTTCAGTGGCTACACGTGCTCTCTTTAGCTACTTCCCTCCATGCAGCTCCTCTCCTCATGGGCTCCTCTCCACATGTGGATATTCTCCACCAATGAAGCCTAATCTCATACCATGCAGCCCTCTTCTTTATGCGGCTACCACTGCCTCCCTTTAGCTTTTTTACTACAATGCAGGCTCATCTTACTCCTGCAGCTATTCTCCTACTATGGCTCGGCTTTCCTAAATGCAGCCCATTTATCCATGCTTGCTCCTCTCCTCCAGTGCGGCTCCTCTCCTCATGAGGCTCCTATAATACATGTGGTACTCTCCTAAATGTGGCTCCTCTTCCTCCATGCTATCCTCTCCTCCATGTGGCTCTCTCCCATGTGGCTCATCTACTAAATGAGGCTCTCTCATAAAAGGCGGATCCTACCTACATGAGGATCATCTACCTACATGCGGCTACTATCTCCATGTGCTCCTCGCCCAATGTGGCTCTCTACACTCCATGTAGATAGTTACTCTCCATGTTGATCCTCTCCTCAATGCCTGTCATCTCCATCCATGTGGATTCCTCTCTCCCATGCTTTACTCTCCTCACAGGCTTCTCCTCATCCTACTGCAGATACCTCTCCCCATGAAGCTAATATCATCCCCTGCTATCCTCTAATCAAGGCAGCTCCTCTACTACATGCGTCTCCTCACCTTAAGTCAGATAACTACTACAGGTGGCTCCCCCTACATGAGATCCTCACACAACATGAAGAGATAATCTCCTCAATTGTGCAGCTCTTCCTCTATGCGCTACTTTTTCAATGCCTGCTACACTGCTATCTTAGCTCTCTACTCCATGAGGCCCCGCATCCTTCAGCACCTCCTCATTCCTTTAGACTATTTCCACAATGAAGCTAATATCTCCATGAAGTCCTCTTCTTATGCGGATACACTGCTCCCTTTACTGGTTTAAGCCATGCAGCTCTCAGAATAAATGCGGCATTATACTCCAATTTATGGTCACTCTCCATCGCAGCCCTTTCTCTTCTTTGCTCTCTCCTCCAGGTGGGTACTATCCTCATTCAGCTACTCTCATCCATGCAGATACTCTCCACATGCAGCTACTTTACTTTAGCAGCTAATCTCATTAATGAAGTACATTATCCTTTATTACTTTCCTACATGCAGAATCTCTCCTCCAAAGCTTCTCTAATATCTATCAGCCTCCTTCTAACGTTAGTCTCATTCGCCGAAAATTAAGCTCCTTCCTACATAGCTAATAGCCTCCATGCAGTCCCTCTTACATTCAGATCATCTCCTCAATGCATGCGCTCTCCGCGATGCAGCTCCTCCCTGAAAGGCAGCTAATCTACTCCATGCAGATTCTTTTCCTATGTCGCTACCGCTCTCTTAGTCATTTCCATTGTAACTCACTCTTCATGCGGTCCTTCTCCATACGGTCCTCTACTTCTGGGCATTATCCACATCTGCTCTCTCCATGCCGGCCCCTTTTACCTTAGATCCCCTCCCATGCAGTCTCTCCTTTGCAGATACTCCCTTCGCAGATATCCTTAAGACGATAACTGCTTCACCACATGGAGGGAACTAGCTGCATGGAGGAGAGGAACCACATGGAGGGAACTAGCTGCATGGAGGAGAGGAACCACATGGAGGAGAGGAGCCACATGGAGGAGAGGAGCCACATGGAGGAGAGGAGCAGCATGGAGGAGAGGAGCCACATGGAGGAGAGGAGCCACATGGAGGAGAGGAGCAGCATGGAGGAGAGGAGCAGCATGGAGGAGAGGAGCCACATGGAGGAGAGTTGCTGATATATGTATGATTTGCTATTAATTAAAGGGCGTCTAAAATTAAAGGACTTTTCAAGGATTTATATTGACAGCATGATTTAGGGAAAGTACATATGTATATAATAGCCACTGCTCTTTATCTGCAGGTAGGCGGCGCAGGGGTGACTCCGCCCACTTGACGAGTAAAGAGCAGTGGCTATTATATACATATGTACTTTCCCTAAATCATGCCTCCATGTGGTTCCTCTCCTCCATGCAGCTAGTTCCCTCCATGTGGCTCCTCTCCTCCATGCAGCTATTTCCCTCCATGTGGCTCCTCTCCTCCATGCTGCTCCTCTCCTCCATGCGGCTCCTCTCCTCCACGTGGCTCCTCTCCTCCATGTGGCTCCTCTAATATCTTCAGCACCTCTCCTCCTTGTAGCTATTCTCCACCATGCAGCTACTCCCTACATTTAGCTTATCTCATCCAAGCAGCTCCTCTCCTCCATGCAGAAACTCTGCTTCATGTGGCTACACTGCTCTCTTTAGCTCCTTTCCTCCATGCAGCTCCTCTCCTCCATGTGGCTCCTCTCCTCCATGTGGCTATTCTCCACCATGAAGCTACTCTCCTCCATGCAGCTCCTCTTCTTTATGCGGCTACACTGCTCCCTTTAGCTTTTTTCCTCCATGCAGCTCCTCTACTCCATGCAGCTATTCTCCTCCATATGGCTCCTCTCCTCCATGCAGCCCCTCTTCTCCATGCTGCTCCTCTCCTCCATGCGGCTCCTCTCCTCCATGTGAGGCATGCAGAACGCGCCTAAATGCATGTCCAACTAGGTATCATGGGACATGCACAAACATCTACCTGGTGTCACCAAGCATGCAGAAACATCTGCAAACTGCCCAATGCATGACAATAGCCAGACAAAAATCAAGTATGTTATAAATGAGGCTGGGACCAGGTACTCAGCCCGCGCCACCTCTACAACGTACATACATACATATGGAGTGCACCGTGTCCGTTTTATGCCGGTTTCCGACATCCCTTTATTACTTTCCATGTCACCTCCACATTGCTCCCATCACTTTGTTGCCCGTACCCACTTCTCATTGCCCTTCATCTTTCTAAGTTGTCCCCATCTAAACAAGCAGCTTTCAGCGCAGATGATAGCTCTTCCACATGCACACAAAAGATGCTCCCACATTGTTATATTACAGGGAACAGAAGAGGTTCCTAAACCAAACACATCACGAGAAGTGACTGGTCTGCAATAAAAAGGGGAACCTCATTATTCCATCTATCTGGGCAAAATGTAGAATATAAAC
>CM033645.1:868410-892051 GCA_019512145.1 Engystomops pustulosus
ATGTTATTAATAAGGGGAGGCCGCTGCAAGACATGTTATTAATAAGGAGAGGCCGCTGCAGGACATGTTATTAATAAGGGGAGGCCGCTGCAGGACATGTTATTAATAAGGGGAGGCCGCTGCAGGACATGTTATTAATAAGGGGAGGCCGCTGCAGGACATGTTATTAATAAGGGGAGGCCGCTGCAGGACATGTTATTAATAAGGGGAGGCCGCTGCAGGACATGTTATTATCATTTTTAGGACTGTACGACCTTTTGATCACTTTTTATATATTTTTCAAAATGGCAAAAAAGTGCCATTTTCGACTTTGGGCGCCATTTTCCGTTACGGGGTTAAACACATTGAAAAACCGTTAATATATTTTGATAGATCGGGCATTTCCGGACACGTCGATACCTAATGTGTTTTTGATTTTTACTGTTTATTTATATTTATGTCGGTTCTAGGGAAAGGGGGCGATTTGAATTTTTAGGTGTTTTTATTATAATTTTTTTTTAAACTTTTTTTTATTTTTACAATTTTTCAGACTCCCTAGGGGGATTTTGTATATGGGGATTTTCCTCCTCATTCATTACAATGTGACCCGAGGCTACCATGGAGACGGATCACGGGCAGCGACGATCCTAGGCAAGGAGGCTTTTTGAGGCTGCCGTCAGCGATCGCTGTGATAACACTCGCGATTGGTGTTACCAGTAAGTCTTTGCTGTGAATACCGGTTAAATATGATTGCTGACCATGGGGTAACCCTAAGTCAGTGATGGCGAACCTTTAAGCGGCCGAGTGCCAGAACTGAGCCCAAAATCCCCCTTATTTATCGCGAGGTGCCAACCAAAAATTAAAGCCGTAACTTATTGCTCCCTGTTCATCAACTTTATATTTGCCTCGAGATTACATCAACACAGTAGAAAGATGGAATTTTTTCATAATTTTAGCTTCTTTCCACTCTCCCTCTGTACACATAGAATCGTGGGACCAGCAGGAGGTCCTCCAAAGATAATTCAACCCTATATACTCATTCTCCCTCCGCCTACATTCACAAGTACCAAAGTAATTATCAAAAAATGACTGAAAGCAACATATTTTAAGTTGTTTAGAACCGGAGGAAAATTCTTTAAGTCCTGTCTGGTGTGCTGGGGTGATGGCCCGGGTGCCCTCAGAAAGGGCTCTGAGTGCCATAGGTTCGCCACCACTGACATAGGGTGTGCGACACAATTTGAATGTTAAATACTGCGCTCAGTCCAATGATGCGCCCCCTAATCTGTGTCCGATGGAAGCCAGCGCATCTGCTCCACAAAAGGATCGCATGCGCCACAATCCCAGCGCACCGTGCAAACCATTTTAGGCTAGATGAACGTGAACAGTCTGACTAAAGTGCACAGCACAACCCGTGTTAAATTAGCCCCACTATTTAAAGCTAGATGGCAGTCATGAAGGGAATAAATTTGGCTAAATGAATATGCATGAGAGAAGCTGACAGGAGAAAAAAAAACATATGCCCATTGACACATGCAAACAATGTGGGAGAGCCATTAAGCCTTCTCTTCCTAGTCAGAATCTTTAAATACATACAGAAATTCCAAATTTTGACAACCTGCTTTTTTTTCTTTCTCTTTAATGGAGCTTGCACTTGATTCACAAATAAGATCCTCAAAGAAACTCTCCGTTCTTCATGTTGGGTAGGGGAACCTGAAAACTCCCCATAATCCCAGAAAAGTTCTTCTTGCCCTATGATGAACAATAAG
The DNA here is from genome assembly GCA_019512145.1 of Engystomops pustulosus. NCBI lineage: Eukaryota > Metazoa > Chordata > Amphibia > Anura > Leptodactylidae > Engystomops > Engystomops pustulosus. The sequence goes on from CM033645.1 coordinate 870,156, forward strand.
AATAAGCAATCAGCCACCTCTGAGCCGCAAACCACGTTAAAGACTGCACACTCCGTATTACACAACGCACTTGGCCCCTGCCTTCCCCGTAAAATCCACCACCTAGAGGACACGTCCCCCAATCCCAAGATACAATTACCAATTTTCGCCATCCCAAAAAGTCTTTTATCTTTTTCCACATTGATGAGCAAGGGAAATATTACCCAATGATCACAATGCTTGAGGTATTCCCTGATATCCCAATTGATTTTCAATGATACTACCTGACTCATCAGAATTCGAAGCTGCAATTTATTCTCTATTCAGACCATTTCATGTTCCCTCATTTTTAATAATTCGTTTATATTAGTAGCAAGTTATTTATTTTTTTAATATGAGTTGAGCTCAGTAATTTGAGAATGGATTAACTGGTAGGACGATCAACACTTTTTTGCTTCATTCCAGTCCTTTAGGTGAAGAAGCAAAATTCATCACAAGATTCATCCGGTCTCATTTGGTTAATATCCAATGAATATAAGATTTTTTTTTTTAACTCAACAATGAAATCAACCATTTCAAAAACAAAAGCGTGGAAACAGTCCACCTACACCAAAACTCCTCTTGATGTTGATCCTCAGCACCTCTCATGTGATGGGTCCCCCCTCCCTATCATCATAGGGAAGAGGGATATGCATAATTGCACATATTGGAGTATCAGACAGTCTTGTCCCTGCACTCCTGGCTGCGAATTTAACTTTTTTCCCCACCGTTCTTTTCCTTAAGTCTTTTCCATTGTCAAGACTGGCGGGAGCTCAGTGCCATGAGCAACATGAGGAGGAGCAAGCGAGTATTTTAGTTTTTTTTGGAACTAGTAACTTTTTCTGTTAAGGAACTGAATTTTAACATGGACACCATTTCAGAATAAAACTTGCTCCACATATGTTCTAAGGAAACAAAGGATTTTTATTTACATGTATGTAAATTGTAGTGCAACCGGCTCAAGGTGAATACAGGCATCTTACCTCTTCAGGTAGAATCAGCGTATGTCACATCACAGTTGCAAGCAAAGAATGGAAAAACGAGCGGGAATGTTTTTGAGTAAGTGTTGAACGTTGCCTTCCATGTGTAAGCTTACCGGCTCCCACCATAGGTGATGTGTGGAATGTAAAGGATACTTTGGAGCGTTCTTTTTGCCTCACGGAAAAGCTGATAGATAAAATTAAGTACATTATTAAAATGACCGAAATTCCCCATTTATTACTAGATTTGCCTAAAGGCTGCTAGCCTGCCTCGTTCATGCGCAAACGGCAGCTCGTAACCACAACGTTTATAACCTGTTTCACATTTTCTCTTCAAGGAGATACAACACTTACACCCAACAGAACAGCCAAGTCCAGTGTGATACAGTGAACTTTTCCAAATAGTGTATGACTGCTGGAGCCAAAGTTGCGTCCCTGGCCAAGTCCAGGACTCCGGCTGCAGCATCCTGGTCTGCTAAGACGTGGTTGTTGATTTTGGCATTTCTACAATGAAACAAGATAACTGGATTATTAATAACAATGGATGTAAAACCTCCCTAGTGGTTTGCCCCCCAAATTAATATTTATCCCAATTGAATGGTTAGGAGATTGGTCCCCCCGACAATGCCCCCTAATGGATGGAGCGGCAGGCGGCAGGTAAAGCGTGCAATTTCTGGTGAGTCCTTCAATTCTGGAGCAGGGCCTGAGATGTGGCATGGTGTTTTAGAAGACACGTTGCAAAAGAAAACTTAGCCGAACTCAAGCAACCACATTCCTCCACACTCCCTTTTACATCTGCTGAAAAATTAGAGGACCCTAACTCCAGTAAACAAAGAATCTAGGCAGTAGTTAGGAAATAAAAGTTTGATTTAGAAAACGGCGGAAGGAAATTTTAATGTAACAGATTTGCCGTGTTGGCAACTAAATTAGGAAGTAATTTCTATCCTAAACGCTTTAAAGGGAACCGGCCAACAGCAATTCATGAATCATTCTGCTGAACAAATCCCTGTAAAATCCTTTTTTCCACCATATGATAACGGTTCATGTGACTGCGACAGACAGACAGACAGACTTCTTGCTCAAGTATGCACAGATTTCCCCATAGAACCGAACCTTTAGTTAAAACTTACACTCTATCAATGTCCTACCATACTACAATAAAATCTCAAGAGGCACTCCAGAGCCCCTGAAGGTGAAGAATAAGGAACGATGACTTTCTTCTTTTTTGGTTATTGGGTTGCTTGTGAATAATCTCATTTTTCAACACAGGATGTGCTCATCATCGCTGTAATCAGCAAGTCCCATCCAGCATGTGACCTGAAGAACCTGAAAGGACAAGAAGAAATTGGTAATTAGCTTCACATTCTGTTCAGTTTAAACCACAAAGCCATAACTAGAATCACTGTTGAATAAATAGGGACTTATGCAAATAAGGAAATATTGCCTCTTTTGGCTCACTTGTAAGACGCCCCCTTATCATTCATGACTTTCAAGAAGCTATGAATGACCTAGGATTAAAGCCAAACCATATGTCTATTCCCAAGAACTACAGGTTTCAATGCCTTTTGGATCTCGTCGTTAGTGCAACGGTGATTTAGGAAAGTGAAGGCTTTTATCCACGTAGGAAGAGTTCTCCTCACCGAGACCTTTGCTAATTAGGCTCCTTGCAGGCGTGGTGGAGGACTTTTCAAGCCATTGGCACTCCAGTGGAATAACTAATTTCACATAAACTAGACAAAGCCGTGACAGAATTACTGTAACAAATAAATAATAAACAAGATACCTGTTACAAAGCCCAGATTCTTTGCTCTTTTCAGTCCTCCTTCTTCTTCATGTGGGAAAACCTTCTTTAGAGCGCCAGCATGTTCTGGAGAGTAAATGTGTCACAGGGGCGGAATAATGGAGGTGAGAGGGCTTTGTCCTGGGGAAACCACCGCTCGTTCTGTGCTGGCGCACTATTTTCTTTTTCGCATGGCCACTATGAAGTCTTTAGCAGTGATTTAATAGAAGAATATATCCAGTACCACTGTTCCGATTTGTGTAATCTGGGGGTATCCGTCTGCGTAACAGCACACACAGGGCAGCTTCGGCGCAAACCGACTTTATATCTGCAAACCGCAATACCTAATTGGGGGAGATTACGGACAAACTCCCAGTGAAACACAACACAAACACCAGAAAGTAGTGCTCAATCCTCCAATATTAACAACCTGATATGAACTAGTCTATAAATAAGAACACACATCCTTACCGCACAACTCTCAGACACCATTCTTGCGAAACTTCTGATGGTTTGGGGATGCCATCCTTTGTATGAATGTTGAGATTTCTGTCTTGCCTAGTGACGTATAAACAAAAGTATGAAGCCAAGAATAGAATTATACAGTTCTGATATGCATTGGGAAGCATGAATTCCCTGATCATATATGACTATTTGCTTTAGTTTTCAGTCCGGAATTCATGTGGCCCAAGCACATTGTTGTTGGCCTTAAAGGGGGTTTCCACCAAACAAGTTAGGCCCCTATCCGACAGGATTAGGCCTACTTTCTGATCAAACGGTGTTCCTCAGTGAATGAGACTCCCAACAAATCACAAGAAAGGGGGATTCGAGTACCGTCAAGACGGACCCTTGTTGCTCCCTGATGGGAAGTGCTCATTCAATCAATCTACGTCAGCTCCTCCATGGAGAGAGGAATGAGCAACAGACCATGTGCGGCTGTTTGCTCCGCTCATCTCGGAACCTCGTTCACCTCCTGAGGAAGGGCCTAACTTGTTTGGTGAGAACCCCTGTACAGGGATAAAATGTAGTAATTTGAAAAAAAAAGAGCTTTCAGCTGAGAAACACGCTAGTGGATGTCACATGACATTAGCGGTTTGCTGATGTGAATGTGCCACCAGCTAACCCATGATATTTTAACATTTTACCAGAGCGTCTAGATTTCAACTATCGGCATCTACATGCTTACAAACCATGGGTACCAAGCCTGGGTAAGATTTGATTGAGCACCACGTTACATTTTTTATATCAGGGAGGCTAAAAGAATTCTCTGTCAAATCGTCCAGGCCTCTGAGAGCTGTCTATGAGCGTCCAGTCTGTTGGTTGCTCCTATTACGATGTCCTGGCGCAGCTTGGTGCCTGGGTCATTTCTCCCCTCACCGATCTACGGTCTCCAAACGCAGTCCATTATTGTATCGCCCAACTATGGCTTGTGGTATACGCTCCTGGCACACGCGTTCGCTCATGGAGAGAGAGTAGACGGTATTAAACCAGTTGTTTTGCCACTCGAGGTAATTCCTCCCTTGGGGACCTACTGGCTCCCCAGGTGCAATTTTTTGACATTCTGAGCCAGCGCTGCAATGTTATGCGCTTTCTTAAAAATGAAGCACTTCGTCTTGGTAACGCTTTAGCATGATAGTCCCATAATTCTCGGTTACAGAGTATACTTGTGTTGCTCTTTATCTATCATGGGGTCCCCTGCACGACTTTAATACTACCTTCGAATAGACTTTTTATATTTTATGTTACAGCTTTTTTTTTTTTCGTCTTCTTGCCTGTTATTGACCGTTGCGCCCGTCATAGGTTTGCTAACATTGCTATCGTAGAGCCCTTTTGCAATACTTGACTTACACATTGTTCGTTCGCGTTTGTCTCTTTTTTTAACCTATATTTTTTATCGCAAATTGTTATCTCACAGAATACCTGTGGGTACCGGCATTAGTCCACTCGTCACACTGTGCCAGCGGTTCACGACAATGCATGCAGTGTAGACACTGTAGGGAGTGGACAACTTCACTAAACGCCCTAAAATCGTCCTGCAGCTCGTCAAGAAACACAATTCTGATGTCATATTAACAGAGAGTCCTCTTAATATGATACATCCTGTCCTTGGATGCTTAACAAAACGGAGAAATCTAGTCTTAATTTACAAAGCTGTACATAAAATCAATTTTTGTTTTAGTAGCAAACCACAAGGGTCAAATTTATTGTGGTCTTTTGAGCATCCATACATCATATTAAAGGGACGATCCTTCGGTTTAATATGACACAAATTGCATCCAGTACCATCAGAACTATAGCCGTTTTAGTTGTCCAACTTAGCTACGTTTATAACGGCCTTGCTGCACGGGCATGCAAATAGACATATATAGCCGTATGGCATTCGATGAGGGTTAAAGATACAGATCCATGAATGAGCCCGAAATCTGCCAACTAAAAGTTTTTGGCTTGGAAACAACAGTATTCTCACATAACAATTTAATCTGCAACATGTCACCTATATCTAGTCACTAGCAGTAAGGGCAGGGCATGAAAGTCCACTTGTGCGTTCTCAAACTTACCTGTGAATCTGGTCTTGTCGCTTGAACGTACGGAAGCCCATCCAATCAATTTCAATCAAACAAATATGATTGCAGGACGCATTTGATAAGCCCAAAAAAAAATTAAAAAATTATGAGTTTAATTTACATGTAAACAAAAACTTTCCATCTATGTTTAAATTCCACAAGAGGTCTACTTTAATGAATGTTTATCCCAGCTCATAATGGTTGGGAAATCTTGCTGTGTCTCTCAATGCATCACCAGACGACTTTTTCAGGTTTTTTTGTTTAGTAAATAATCAGTTTTCTTATGGGCACCTCAGAAAAGTGATGGGCAGAGCGAAAAAGTCATGTGTAACTTGCATGGCCATACAGAGGTTCAGCGCCCGAGTGCGTTCGATTAAAAACCCTTTACAACCGCACATATAATTGCAGTATGCATCAGCTGTTTCTGAAGCAGATCCTGCTCAATTGCAAGGTTTGAACTACGCCGCGTAACAACCTCTTTTTGATGATGGAAACATTTTTTGCAGCAGTTATATCCGCAGGCTATATCCATTTAATTACTCCAGATTCGGTTCTGTAGGTGTCCCACCTCGGAATGCACAATCAGGCAACAAGAACTCTGTGCATCATATAAATCAACATCACCCCAAGTAGTGATGTTGTCCATGCCACAAGGACTCTTCATGGTTCATGGGCTCATGACCAGATCGACATGTGAATAACGCCGAAAGGTTGAATGTAAATGAGTGACAAGCTGGATCTCCAGAGAGGCATTAGGCAATACAGACATAGATCACGTCCTATCAAACCATAACCTCAGCTTACGTCCAGATTCTCCAACCCATTTTCTCAAGCAATCTGCACCTTTCCTTCCTCATGAAGAAGCAACTCTTCTATCACCCACAACTGGCATTCAATTGGCCAAAGCTCAAGCGACCAAGTCTTTCCGGTCCCAGGGGGACCATAGAATAGCAATCCCTGATAAGAAGAGTAACAGGATGAAGAAAGGCTGTACATTTTTCTAGGCTTCTTCAACAGAGTACTAAATTATTGCAAAGCATTTTGCAACCCAAACGTTAACTAAGGGTCCACCCAGATGATTCCATTTAGCAGGAAGTTTAGGTAAATTTCAGGATACCAAGATGCAAACAGAGGCAACTACGGAGCAAAACGAGATTTATTTTATAAACTAAATCGACAACTTACATACCGTGGGGTTTGATCTGAAATTTTTTCAAAATTTCGGGATAAAGCCATGGAAAACCAACCATCTCGTTCAGAGAGGGCTATGTGTCTAGACAGGGCCGACCCTGCTGAACGCACCTAAACAAACAATAGATTTTCTTTACTAAAGGGTTATGCACAAAAGCACTCACCCACTAGTCACAACTTAACCCCCATAATTGGGAGAAACGATTGACCCCTGCAGCAGTCTCATGTGAATGAAGCCTGTAATGCCATTCATTATAAGACTTGCGGGAATAATTGTCGTGTAATCCTCTAGAAGTATTGGAACACTGTAATATTGGCCTGCATTAAAAGCACATTCAAACCTTTTCACACCCAAAAGCCCTTGAAATCTAGCAATAAATCAAGGATCCCCATTACGAAGTAATCACTGCATGGATCAACATCAGCAGGCTGGCAACCAATTTCACAATTCCGATCTTTTCGGTATCCTTTCAAATCCATCTCTCAAGAGTTCAGTGGCAGGCCCTTAAGTAGAAAAAAAAATGCCATCTCTAGTATCAATTTATGGCTACAGAGCCCTAACAAACTTTTCTACTATACTGGGTTGTGCACGATTTTTAACCTCAAAGCCTAGACCTAAGACAGGCAAATCAATATCATGGGTCTAGAAGGAAGCATGACCACTGCACTGTCAGGTGTTTGAAGTAAACCGGGGGGCCATGTTTGTCGCGACACCAACAGCTATTGGCTCCTTCCTCTGCACTATACTGGGGTTCTCTGTGTCTGTGTTCAAACCCCCCGACAAACCCCCACAATCAAATACTAAAGGCCTCAATACAAATTGCAAGCCCACTTTATGTTAGTTCCCATCCCTCTAGACATGTTCCATTATCAACCTGTTTATAAACAACCAAGCTCATAAGGAAACCTTGTACCTGTCTAATGCCTTGTTACGACTCCGATTCAGGGCGCCTCTCAAAGTGCTGTTTCAGTTTCATCATCTGATGAGGAAGAGGAGGAAGATGATGTTAATCGCTGGCTTTGTGGATGGCATGCCTTTCTCCTAAACAAAACCATAGTGTCACTGACGAGATCACAGAACATGTAGCTTTAGAAGAATGCATAAGCCATTAATACATTTTTCTTTAAGGCCCCCTCCCTTCCACTCCAACTATAAATTAGACACAGTAAGTCACATACCCCCTGCACTACACTGCCCCCAACTCCTTCTTCACCGCCCCCATTGAGTCTCTCCAAAATGGCTACTGATTTTTTCAGAGCATCTCTGAGAAATCAGTGGTCCTTTTTTGAAAAACACAAGATGGAGGATATCAATGGATACTTACCACAACTATGCATATGTGTTTTGATGAGATAAAATCATCTCACATCTCCAGTGCTGTGTGCCTAACCTGTTAGTCCTCCTTTTGGCAGTAAGACTTCTTGGCCGAGATCCAAACCGTAGATTTCTTTCTCCTCGAAGGAGATGTTGGAGGTAAGCAAAAACATTCCCGCTTCTTGTGTGCTTGGTCTGTGGTTCACAAAAAAATGAAAATTACTAGCACTCCACACGTATAAATGCCAACGGGGTATATTGCATATAACATTCAGGCCAGTGGCATTTGAAGTTGAATGCATGACTTGCACCACTTATGTAAACAGCATAGTATTTAGAAGGCTGCTTTATTTACTCTATTTAGAGCAAAGTGAATGACAGCGAACAAACTGTACTTCCGAAAATGTGCCTTTCATGTATTTTCAGGAAAATCCTTTTTTATTTACTTACACACCATCAGATGGAACATCTCAGCCCAGCCTTTAATAAAATACAACCTTCACACCAGAAAAATTCTTTTAAGATACAGTTGAACAAACAGTTTTGTAAAATAAACACATTTTTTTGGGCATTAAATATTTTACATACTCATGAAAGGGACCCTGTCACCCGTAAAAAAAAAAAAAAAAGGCGCTGGAGCTGCTACTAAAGTAAGCAGCTCCGATGCTAAAACAAAAACGCAGAATGTGTTACAAAACTGCTAGCCGTTATCAGAAACCTCAGTAACCTAACAACACTGCTGCGGCTGTACACCTGAAACGCGCAATCTCTCAAGCGCGTATTCGCGGTCCTGTTGTATTCATGAGGGGGTGTCCGAGGGAGCTCCTCCCCTTCCGCAGTACTCCCAGCTCACTCTATAAACTCGGCCAGCTGTGTGCCACGCGGCATCACCCTAATCCCACCCCCCCTAACCATGCCACCGCATGAAGCGCCGGACCTGCTTTGAGAGCAGGCATTTCCAGTTGTACACGCCATAGTGTTCCATAGCGTTAGGGAGGTTTCGATACCCGCTAGCTGCGAACAAACACTGCTCGTTTGTTTTAGCACTAGGATCTGCTTACTTTTAGTTAGCAGCTCCTATGTGCCGTTTTTTTGATGTGTGACAGGTCCCTCTTAAAGAGTTCAGTCGAAGAAGGTCTTCAATATGTTTCAATCTGTTTATTGTTGCAAAACCAGGAGTGGTTTACCAAAGATAGGTAAGCTTCTACGACTTAACAGAGAAGGGTACTGGGAAAGCTTTGCACTTGTCTGGAGCGTGTCGCACCCGGGTCCGCTCGCACAAGGCCTACTCCGTACTCACAAACATGTGATAAAGATAAAGAGCATCATCAGGCCGAAACTCAAGAGACTGGACAGATCCCTACTGTCATCAAGTTCATATCAGCTTATCCGCGGCTCTTCTGGGAACTGACGTCTACCACCTGGTAGAACTGAACTGGACCACAACGATTAGGAATGTATTTTGCTATACGTCTGGAGTCACACAATACTACTCTGTAAACCCCATAACTGGCTGCATGTGTCTGTCCGACCAGCAGACCGCATAATTTCATGTATACAGTCATGCCTTGGCTCTTTTCTTGCATTAACTTGTAGGGAACCTATAAGGCACACGGCTTTTCTTTGTCTCAATGCTCATAGCGTTTCTGATTGTCTTCTTCTCAACCATCTTCATCCGGTCTCATCTTCACTTCATACTCATGTCTTCACCTTCCTTCCGAGACTAACAGTTTATATAACTATTAGCCTTTAATCTATCAAATTGGCAGATTGATATAATCTTCATATCATTCTTACAAACAATCATATATAAAAGGTAGGAATGAGAACGCACATAGAAGAACAAGCAGTATAACTTAATTCGCTTATTACTTTTAATAGCACCACTTTGAAAAGTGATGGCATATCACACATAATGAAGACCCTACATGCTGGCAACATTTGCACAGCTTTGTTTGCACAAAGATTGCGTAACAGATCACGAGGAACGTCTTGTTGCCTAGAAATAGGATCATGAGTTGCACTTAGTTTAAGACGTGGACTGCCACAGCAAAAGATTTGAGGAAAATCAGTGTAAAGATGCCATTGCTTCTCCCAGTATAGTTAGGTTACAGTTGAAACAACACTGTTTCAAGTCTAACATATAATCCTACAGCGTGCCTCCATGTGAAAGCCCTATAATTTATCCTGATCGGTCATGTTAGCCACAACCAAATCAATCATAAATAATATACAAACAAAGTATCTGATATATCCTGAGGCTGTCATGATGAGAGCTAATGTATTTTAAACACATATAGCTGCAAATATAATGTGGGCCCCTACCTCCACTTTCCTTCCTCCGATTGTCTGTGGTGTTCTTCATCAGCTGTGTACTTGCGTTTTCCTCTGTCACACGAGAGTAACATATCGATATTCTCCTGACATCAAGAACACAGCAGTGTCCCAACACACACTCCTTAAACCAATGTACAAAAAGTGTGGGAACCACAAACCAATTAAGGACACTTCACTGTACACATCTGATCTCACACTTAAAACTAATAAACGTTAACCCCACAGCTTTACTTGCCTCCACTTGCTGCCCAACCATTGTTATAAATAAAAACCGCCAATTGCCCCTCTAACCAACGCCATTACTCATTATAAGCCCACAAAGTAACATTATTTACCTTCTTCAGTATCATTGAAACTCCTAGTCCACTCACACTCCGTCGCATCTGCGCCGCCGCCTTTTCTTCAATGTAGCCAAATCTTTTGCAGAACGGCTTCAGCGTACTGAATAATATGACAACATTAGAGATTCAATCAGCACAATGACGATGCTTTATTCATGTACTTTCTTTTTTGCAATATGTTTTAGTGTTACTTACTTGTTAAGGTTTATTTCGACACAACACGGACTGATTTGTCGTGCGTATTTTTTTGCTTCTCCGGATGCGGCAGCTGCGCGTACTCTCAACATCCCCATTTTCTTCATGGGCGCTGGCCTTCTCGGTGCTCTTTGTGGTTCTTAAAGTTCTCTTCTCTTTAGGTGATAGTTCCTCTGATTTACAGAAAATTAAAATGATATACTTGAAATATAGTATGTATGGCTGCTTGAAAACAATAAAAGGGCTACTCACAACTCACTAATTTCATCACATTGTGAGCCAAAGCGGAATGGAAGCTTCCAGTTACGTATCATCTATTTTTTCTGTATCCACTCCTGTATTTAGTTTCACACAACCCCCATGGCAATGCAACTCCAGTCAAAGCTTATTAAATGATTGCACATTGTGCAGAGTCTGATGGTAGGTGCAAGACTCTAGGTCTAGTTCCGGCAAGGTTTTAGGAATACAATCAGAATGAGTCATGCTCCTACTAAGGAATGCCGTACCCAAAGAATTAGCATTGACTTTTGTTCTTTAATTTGTGGCACTCTTTACCTATTCATGTAATTGATGTTAAAAAGGTCGTACCAAGTTTGCAAGTTATCCCCCAAGCCAGACAATAACAAAGTGCAATGTCTGGCTACTGGAACTGCAGATCGATTTGAAGGGGACCAATCTCACTAAAGTGTGGAGTCAGCAGTCGAGTTGTACCCTGCTGCTGCCATTCAACTTATTGCCATCAAGACCCTCACTGATCAGTTTTGTTGATGCTGTGGATAGAGAATACTTGCAAATTTGCTAGAACCCCTTTATTTACACGGAGCAAATGTTCTGGATCTCAGAACAAGAGAAGTTGCCATTTTTTTCCGCACAAACAATACCAAAAATAAAGTTGCCGCCCATAGACCTTTTGACCCTTCTTGCAGTCACCAGTTGGTCGTTGGAACTCTTCTGCTGCACTGGCCACTCCTCCTACACGCCAAGACACAAATTTTTTACTAGGTTTAGCAAGGATACCAGCTACATTTGACACAGACTAATTTACCAGTAAAAGACTGCAGTTCCCATAAATGCAGGTATAATTGTGCAATCTCCTGAGCAATAACACACGAATAATACAATGACTTTCAGATTTCCAACTATAAATCGTGTTCTCTTCTGTGTTACTCTAGTTCATGGACTCATTGGTTTTGTGTTTCCAAGCTGGATCGAAAGGTTATTTGCCTTTTTTTTACTTTTTCTTGGTCATTGACCGCATGCATGCCATACGTCGCCCCATTGATCTTCTTTGGGTAGAATGAACCCTAGACAGTCAGAAAGCAAAAAAACCTGTAAAACTTTTTAACAATGAACCATCATTCAAAAGAGACCATCACAAAAACCGCAATATGGACAATTTTCAAGTATTTGTCATTACTGAGTTGGTTTACCAACTTGCTTATCTTCACAGTTCAAAGATGGTGGTAAACATCTGGGAGTCACTGTTGGTTGTACCTCCAGCAATTGAGAAAATAGTCAAGAGTCTTGAGCGCGACGGATGTCAATTCATCACTTTTGGTACGTTTTCCGAGCTTAGCCAAAGTTTGACTAGACACATTGGGAGGATATTATTCAGGGCCTCTGCGTCTACTCAGTCTGATACCTTCTGGATCAAAAATCCAATTTCGGGGCCCACTGATTCCATCGTCCAAAAAATCAACTTTGTGAAGTAAGCTGTAATTTGGTTGTACAAGTAAAGGAGGCTGAAAAGTTTAACACTGAAGTCATGCTCGTCCTCACTCAGAATGCCCTTTTCACTGTATTAATGGTCAAGCATCAGACCATCACTAACGAATCTTGATGAGGAGAGCTTATTCAACGCTCCGTATCGTCTACATCTTCATGACAACCATTTACACTCACTTGATTTCTGAATGATGCCATCACACTGCCATGAAGATAAGATCTAAAGGCGCAATCTGCTTTACACCATATCAAGTAAAGGGTTATAATTAGGTCGATTTCAATGATACAGGTTCCTTTAAATGTCTAGTTCCATTGCGTGATATAAGGATTGTGCCAAAGCGGTGAAATTGGTCCTGTGTCCTTCTTACAGGTCAATCCAAAAAAGTGTGGGGGACATATGTACAGCTGCAGGTTGGAGCATCAAGTGGCGCACATGCATAGACGGAAATATAACATCTCCTGTACCCACTATGCGACGTATGGAAGAGTCGCCCCTCCTCCTCTCCATTGTGACGTACATTCATCGTTCTGTGAATGTCAGACTAAAACAGTGATGTACGTGAGAACTTATTTGATTAAAAGGGTTTCGTGTGCCAAATATATAGGATGGGTCATAAATTGTGTTATGGTGATATCCTCCTTGCACCTTGTATACTAGGATTTTCAGAGTCTCTTTCACTAGAACCGACACAGTGTCTGGGTTCCAAGGACCGCTCAAATCATGTGGCTTTAGCCCTAACAGACACACGCCACAGGTTTTATGAAAAAGCACATAATGTCTGATTCTGGCAACAAGAACACACTGATCACAACCTCTGTCTGTCAATTCACATTGTTTGGCATGTTTCCAGAGCCTCATCTCAATGCTTCATGACACTGCTATGTACTTCGTATCAATGCTCAAGTCTCCAAGGCCTGTATTACCCGGCATTAAGATTAATACTTATAAACCAGACCGTTTTCATCTAACCTGTTGGGGAGACTGGCACTGTACCAAGGTCGAGACCGAGAACTAAAGCCTGGCAAGCATCGGGCCACACCAGACGGCACGTTTGGTCTTTCTTTTGCATATTTTTCCTTCATAAATGGAAGTGATCAATATGAAGTCATTGCAAGAAAGCAATCACCATTTTTGGTACTGGAAAAGAAACAAAGGAGAATCACAAAAGAACGTCTCAGAGAGATTTGATAATTTTATTGCATAGTGTTCATTTCCTAATGATTCAACAGTTACTGTGTGGTTTGGTTTGAGCTTCATAGTCCCCCTCGCTACTAAGCAAAAAGTCTACAATTATTATGCAGTATCAGAGTATCATGTCCTTCTGTTGTCACCCAAGATATCTGCCTCTCCGTATAACGTTTAAAGTCTGTATATAGTCTTTTTAATTATATATAAAAAAAAAAAAACAGGCTAGAAAAATAGCTACCATTGAATCATTCAGCAGGCTTTTCAAGGTGCACTTTAGTGTAGCACCAAACACATATGTACCAACCCAAAGTCCGATAACAGAACTCAAGAAACAAGTAGGCGCATCACAGATGCACAGGTTAGCTTCCGCCGCTGTATAACATCTATATCATGGTTGTTATATGGTAAGATTGTCTAATTAATGTCCCCTGCATCGACGCGTCATCATTCGAGATCACCAGGATACACATACACACTTATTAGCGATTGCCCTGCTCGCTAGCCCGATATTGCATTTGCATTGCAGTCTATAGCTGCTACAAACACCCGGTACGGTTGTGGCCGTACTCACCGCGTGCTCCCGCCGGCTATTCTCTCGCTGGCCCGCGCCCTTTCGGCTCTCATGAGCACCCCTGGTACGTCATCATATCAGTAAATATATGTATTGCGGTACACAATGTAGGGAGATAGCAACAGATCGACCCGCGGTACCCTCAGGGAAAGAAGCAGTGGGAAGTTAACCAAATACAATCAGCTGTCCATCCAACACCAAAAAGTAGGACATAGGACATCCTACACATAGAGAATGGCATGTCGCATGTACAGCATGGACACACCAGAGGGTCCGCATATTATATGAGGCAATGAGCAGACGCGCCTAAATTGCATGTTCCACCTAGGTATCATGGGGACATGCACAAAACGCTCTACCTGGTGTCCACCACGCTGCAGAAACATCTGCAAACTCCCATGCAGACCATACCAGACAAAAAGCAAGAGTTATATGAGGCTGGACCGTACGCAGCCCGCCGGCCATCCCTCTATAACGTACCATACCATAGGAGTGCACCGTGTCCGTTTTATTGCCCGTTTCCACATCCCTGTTGTACCTCCATGTCAACCTCCACATTGCTGCCCATCACTTTGTTGCCCGTGACCCAGCCGTCATTGCCCTTCATCATTTTTCTAAGTGTGGTCCCCAGCTAAACAACAGCTTTCATCGCGCAGATGGATAGCTCTTCTTCCACATGCACACAAAATGCTTCCCACATTGTTATATTACGGGAACAAAGAGGTTCCTAAACCAAACACATCACGAGAATGTGACTGGTCTGCAATAAAAAGGTACCTCATTATTCCATCTATCTGGGCAAAATGTAGAATAGAAACAATCATAGGTCAATGTAGCTGCTCCAGGAATAATATCTACCTGTGCTGGCGGAACCTATGACAACGGATCAGCCTGACACGCGTGGCCCATTTTTGGGGACACGCAGCCGCCCAGCGCTCCTGGTCCGCCCCCCCCCCCCCCCTGTGTAATTGCCATGTGCCCCTGTCGTAAATCTCCCGCCCTGCTTACCTGTCCGGCGCCGCTTTGTCCGCCCACCGTCTGCACTCCCCAGGCCTGCAATGCGCGCTGCTCGTCATGTGACTGAGGCGACCTGACGGCAGGTCCCAAAGTCACGTGACCCGAGCGCGTCGGTGCAACCTAGGGCCGAGCCGCCTGCCAGTAAAGCTACAGGAAAAAGACATCACTGGGTAAAGTATATTAAGTGTTATTATTATTATATTATTTTAAAGGGAGGGGCCGCTGCAGGACATGTTATTAATAAGAGGGGGCCGCTGCAAGACATGCTTTATTCATCAAGTGAGGCCTGCTGCAGAACATGTTTTAATCAGGAGAGGCCGCTGCAGACATGGTATTAATAGGAGAGGCCGCTGCAGGACATGTTATTACTAATGGAGGAGGCCGCTGTCAGGACCATGTTATTAATAAGGGGAGGCCGCTGCAGACTGTTATTAAATAAGGGGAGGCCGCTGCGGACATGTTATGATAAAGGGAGGCCGCTGCGGACATGTTATAAGGGAGGGCGTAGAGATAGGGAGCCGCTGCAGGCAGTTTATTAATAAGGGGAGGCCGCTGCAGGACATGTAATTATAAGGGGAGGCCTCCTGCAGACATGTTATTATGAAGGGAGGCCGCTGCAGGACATGTTATTAATAATAGGCTGCAGGTTAAGGAGCCGCTGCAGACAATGTTATAATAGGGGAGGCCGCTGCAGGACATGTTATTAATAAGGGAGGCCGCTGCAGAACATGTATTTAATAAGGGGAGGCCGCCGACCGTTTAATGGGGCCGCTGCCGCGACATTTTATAATAAGGGGAGCCGCTGCAGGACATGTTATTAATAAGGGAGGCCGCTGCAGGACCTGTTATGTTAATAGGGGAGGCGCGCTTCGGACATGTTATTATAGGGGAGGCCCGCTCAGACATGTTATTACAGAAGGGGAGGCCGCGCAGACATGTTATTAATAAAGGGGAGGCCAGCCTGCAGCTTATAATAGGGAGGCGGGCAGAATGTTATTAATAAGGAGGCCGCTGCAGGACATGTTATTATAAGGGAGTCCGCTGCAGGAATTTGGGAGCTGCCACATGTTATTAATAACGGGGAGGCCGCTGCATGACATGTTATTAATAAGGGGACTCTGCAGCTTTTGGCGCTGCAGGACATGTTGTTATAATAGGGGAGGCCGCTGCAGCATGTATTAATAAGGGAGTAGGCCGCTGCAGGCACATTTTATTATAGGGAGCGCCGCTGCAGGACATGTTAAATTATAAGGGAGGCCGCTTCCGCAGACATGTTATTAATACAGGGGAGGCCGCTGCCAGGACCTGGTATTACTAGTGAGGGCCGCTGCAGACATGTTATAATATAAGGGGGGAGGCCGCTGCAGGACATGTTATTATAAGGGGAGCCGCTGCAGGACATGTTCTTAAAAGGGGAGGCCGCTTGCAGGACATGTTAATGGGGCTCAGATGTTTATTAAAGGGAGCCTCGCGGCAACATTATTAATACGGGGAGGCCGCTGCAGGACATGTTATTATAAGGGGAGGGCCGCTGCAGGACATGTTAAGATTTATAAGGGAGGCCGCGCAGACATTTATTAATAGGGGAGCCGCTGCAGCATGTTTATTAATAAGGGATAGCCGCTGCAGGACATGTTATTATACGGGGAGGCCGCTTGCGAAGGTTACGTAGTGGCTGCAGCTTCATTAACAGAGGAGGCCACTGCAGGACATGTGATTAAATAGAGGGAGGGCCCTGCAGGACATTTTATACAAAATTAGTTTTTTTTTCTAAAGTGTACACAGCACCCGAGTTTTTGCATCGTTTTTTGGCAAATGTTTGACACACCCTAGCAAAAGGTGGCCCTCACGATCTTACAGGATTGTGACGGGATATAAATGATTCATTAACCGTGTTAGGACTGGGGCCTTTCCTGTTTTTTCATGTCCATTTTTCCATCCCCACCTTCCAAAAATCTATAACTTTTTATTTTACACTAAAGAGCTTGTGAGGATTGTTCTTTCTCGTAACACAATTGCCTTCTAGGATGGTATTAACATATTCAATGGGCCATGTACTTGGAAGCGGAAGAAATTCCAAATGCATTGAATGGTGAAAAAACGCCTTTTAACTTGTGGGTTTGGAGTATTACGCGTTTCACTGACGCCCCAAATGACTGTCTAACTTTAATCTTTGGGTTGGTAGCAATTACGGGGATAATCAAATTTTGTATAGGTTTTTATAAGTTTTCATACATTGACAAATTAAAACCTTAACAAAAGTTTTTTTTATTTTGCATCTTCTGGCGCTATAACTTTTTTATACTTTGTTTTTGTACGGAGCGGTGGTGTGGTCATTGTTGAGACACTTTGATAATCTTTTCATTATATCAATTTTAGGACTGTTACGACCTTTTGATCACTTTTATCTATTTTTTCAAATGGCAAAAGTGCCATTTTCGACTTTTGGGCGCCATTTTCCGTTACGTGGGTTAAACACATTGGAAAACCGTTCTAATATATTTGATAGACGGGCATTTCCGTACACGTCGATACCTAATGTGTTTTTGAGTTTTTACTGTTTATTTATTTATGTCGGTTCTAGCTTCTAGGAAGGGGGGCTTTCGAATTTTTAGGTGTTTTATTATACATTTTTTTTTTATAAACTTTTTTTTTATTTTACAATTTTTTCATACTCCCTAGTGGGGATTCCTCCTCATTCACTTACACTGTGACCCGGGCTACCATGAGACGTGATCACCGGGGAGCGACGATGCTCAGGCAAGTGAGCTTTTGGTCGGCTGTGCGTCACGATCGCTGTGTATACACCGCGATTGGTGTTCCAGTAAGTCTTGTGCTGTAATCCCGTGTTAAATATGATTGCTGCCATGGGTACCCTAAGTCAGTGATATGGCAACTCTTACGGCCGAGTGCCAAACTGAGTCCCGAAATCCCCCTTATTTATCCGAGGTGCCAACCAAAAATTAAAGCCGAACTTATTTCGTCCCTGTTCATCCAGCTTTATATTGCCTCGAGATATACATCAGACACAGTAGAAGAGTGGAAATTCTCATAATTTTTACTTCTTTCCAGTCTCCCTCTGTACACCATAGAACGTGGGACCAAGCAGGAGGCTTCTCAAATGATCATTCAACCACTATATAACTCATTCTCCCTCGCCTACATAACTTCCCAGCTAGTCCATAAGTATTATCAAAAATGACTGAAAGCAACATATTTTAAGTTGGTTTAGAACCGGACGGAAAATTCTTTAGTGTCCTGTTGTGCTGGGGTGATGGCCCGGGTGCCCTCAGAAAGGGCTCTGAGTGCCGCCTCTGGCACCAGTGCCATAGGTTCGCCACCACTGCCCTAAGTCAACACCGCCATAGTCCATCCTTATAACCCCAGGACCCTGCGAGCGGGCACCGGATGCACCATGAGTAACCCTTAATCTTCACCATCTGCCTCCTCCTCATAGAACCTCAAGACTGCTCCACTGCAAGCCCAAACTCAGACCATAAGACACTGCCAGGGCCATCCTCTGATTCACCATGGGCAACCCTAAGCCTCCACAACTAGCCAATCCTAATGACCCTAAAGATGGTTGTTTATGTTCTCTAGATTTACTGTTCAGAAAATAGAACGGCTGAACTGAAGTCCAAAATGTCAGTTCTACCTTCAGACTAGTAAATGCTGCAGGAACAAGTTTGTCACAAAAGATTAGTTTGCCCTTAGGCCACCTGACCACAAGAGGATTGTTGTATTACTGGTATACGAGTTTAGTCAAGTGATACAAGGTTCTGACTTGCTCGAGGGCCACCGGCCTTGCCTTAAGGTCACATGGGGCAGGTAGCAGAGCCTTAGGGTGATGCCACACATGGCGTCTTTGTCTGTTTACCATGCGTTTGGCTGCTTACAACCGGTTTATCTATTTAGATAATTGGGAAAAACGGACTAAAAAACGCTTGGCATCACCCTTGGGGCGCATTCAAACGTTCAGTTTTTGAAGCCAAAATCAAGTATGGACAATAATGGGCCAGAACACATCACTGAGACAAAACAGTTCCTACTCCCCTTTTCCCTCTACTCATGGTTTGGACATCAAAAACTGAACGTGTGAACACAACCTCCGGGTTTCTATAGGATGAGGCAGTTACGCCTGAGGCTGTGTTCGCGTTTATGTTACGTCTTGAAATGCAAAACAACTGCTGAGAAGAGGAGATTTGCCGAACAACACAAACAAATGTTCACATAATGCGCTATCAGCAATGTAAACAGCACAAGGTAAATAGGCAAATCTTCTCTCCTCAGCTGTTACATTGTATTTCAAAAAACAATGTAAACACCAAGTGTGAACACAGCCTTGGGGTCACCCTTGATTACATGAGTCGTCTTTGGTGGCAGAGACTTCGAGTACAACAATGTATTACCTCAAGGCTCTGCCACCAGTGACCCTACGGCACCAGTTCCAAGAACCCATCAGCTGTTGTCTGACACACCAGGGATCCGGCCATCACCTTATGTGACCCCTGGTGAACATATGATGCCATCTCCAGCTCAGGGTCCACCCTCCGAAGTAAATAAAAAAAACATTTGATTGGTCAATGGTCACAAGGACACAGCCCTTATACAAAACCAAACACCGGGGCTGTGCACACGTTCATGATCCGTATTAATGACAGGTTATTCCTTTCTTTACCCACATTGCTTGGAATGCAGAGGTTACCCCCATCCGTCATAGAGGGTCTCTGTGAATGTGTTTGTAACCCATTATGGGTCATTTTGTTAAAAACGGATGCCAGCATATGTGGAATTTTTACAATCCACACTCATATTAATTGGCCTGGTTGTGCCAGGGATAATCCTTTTGCATAGTTGTTTACACATGAATTAGTGTGCAGTGTTTCTTATTCGGTTTGTTTGACTCGTTATGTCCGCCTCTCTATTATGTCCCCTTGTGGGAAAATGATGTTTGCGAGAGTACATTAATAAAGTATTTATTGCATTTATGTACAAGTGCCTTTTGCAGAGTTTTTATATACACCTAGTTTTTGTTAGATTGGTGGTGACTGGCAGTGCCCCATTAACCAGGTCACGTTTGGTGTACTACAACTCCCATGATCCCTGCTTTCTGTTAACAACATGAAGGCAGGTGTTGTAGCTTTATGTAGGATTGAGCTTTACCATATAGGACACTAACAATCATTCACCAGCACCCAGGGGTGACCCAAGACACGGGTGCCAGGTGACCTTACACCCTTAGATCACCACTGACCCCAAACCTGAGAGAAGTCACAGACATAGACCTTGTAAAGCCACCAAATAAACACCTTCAGAACAGCAATACCACCCCACCAACAGGGGCGCACTGCTAGAGCCCTCACAGCCACCACTAACCGCTCAGCAATGACGCACATGCACACAGAGGCCTGTACACACGGTGCGGTTCTCACCTTTCGCTGCTCCTCCTTACTCCCGGCGTCCTCGCTCCGCGCTCTCCGGCTGCCTCTCGGGTATTTGCCGCGCGGAGACTCTAGACTCAAAAACTCGGAGCTGGAATCCAGTAGAGAGCTCTCCTCACAATATTCGGGCTCCGGTCCGGCCTTAGCCCCCGACGAGCTCCGTAACTGCACCATCTTTTACCGCGAACACTTCCAAATTCTGGCGCCACAAACTTTCCCCCTCTCACGTAACGCACCGCGACGCCCAGATCACTCCGCCACTGGGCCACTTACCCTCCAGGAAGTCTCCTCATAAAGCCAAACCGAGCCCGCTAAACTGTATTTATATTTTCCTATCGAGACCGTCTTCAATAAACAACATTTTGTCCGAAATCAGGGCCACTGTGACTAAAACTTAACCGGAACTATTTTTCTTCTCGGCGAAGGAACATAACGATTTCAGGCGTAGTACGTTTCGGTTTCAGCGCGGGAAGTAAATAAAGCATTTGATTGGTTGTCTGTCACGAGACCACGCCCCTTGCGCGAGACCAAGCGCCACCAGCCGGAAATAGTTATATTGCGTTTACTGTACTACAAATCCCATGATTTCCGTCTATATAAGAAAGCTTTTAGGAATCATGGGTAGTGTAGTTTTGTTGTGGACAGTGGTTTACGCGCAGCTCAATGGGCGAGCGAGGGCACGTGACCGTGCTTCTTTCCCAGGTCTAATTTTTCTTCCTGGTTTCCAGGGAATTTCTTGTGGCTGCAGTTGTCAGCCGGGAAGATGAAAACCTGGAGGCCTCCTGTGCCCGGGTCTCCACCTCTACAGTGATCTGCACCGACCGGCGCCATGCAGGAGACTGCCCCAGTACTGCCAGGCCGCAGCCACTGCTGCTATACCTCCTGCTACTGGTGAGATCCCCATCACCGCCCTGCACGTGTCACTACTGTATATATCCTGCGTGTAACATCCACCATGTGTTATTATTACAGCGAAGAGAATGTGTGGAAACTGTGTGACTACATCCGAGAGCAAACACCACATCTACTGGAGGAGATTTATGCCGTCTACTTTTAATTCTGTACATAGAGGGCATATTTAGGTACGTATTTATATTGTACATAGGGGTCAGATTATAGTAGTTATATTCTTGTACATAGGGGGCAGTATTTAGTAGTTATATTCTTGTACATATGATTGATTTAGTATTAAGTAGTGATATGGCAGGCATTACCATCCTATTTCATTAGAC
>CM033645.1:901485-941916 GCA_019512145.1 Engystomops pustulosus
CAAATATAAAATACTGTAATACTGACCCCCTATGTGCAGGAAATATAATACTGTAATAATGCCCCCCTATGTGGCAGGAATATAACTACTGTTAATCTGCCCCTATGTGCAGGAATATAAACTACTGCATACGTCCCCCTATGTGCAGGGAATATAACTACCCGTTAATACTGCCCTTGTGCAGGATATAACTACTGTAATACGCCCCTATGTGCAGGAATATAAACTACTGTAATACTGCCCCTATGTGCAGGAAATTATACCTACTGTAATAATGCCCCCTATGTGCAGGAATATAACTACTTAATACTGCCCCCTATGTGCAGGAATATAACTTAAATGATAATTACTGCCCCTATGTGCAGGAATAAACACTGTAAGGACTGCCCCCATGTGCAGGAATATAACTACTGTAATTACTGCCCTAGGTGCAGGAATAAACTACTCTCATACTGCCCCTATGTGAGGAATATAACTACTATAATACTGCCCCTATGTGCAAAGAATAAATATAGAATTATGCCCCCTAGGTGCAAGAATATAAATCCTGTATACTGCCCATATGTGCAAGATATAAACTACGTAATACGCCCCTATGTACAAGAATATAATCACTGTATACCTGCCCCCTAGTAAAAGAATATAAATATGTAATACTGCCCCCATCTGTGCAGGAATATAATACTGTAATACTGCCCCTATGTGCAGGAATATAACTACTGTAATGACTGCCCCCTATGTGCAGGAATATAACTTACTGTAATAATGCCCCTATGTACAAGAATATAATGCTATAATACTGCCCCCTATTACAAGAAATAACTGCTATATATGCCCCCTATGTACAAGAATAAAATGCTTATAATGCCCCCTATGTACAAGAATATAACTGCTATAATACTGCCCCCTATGTACAAGAATATAACTGCTATAATACTGTTCCTGTCTATTCATCTTTTCCTCTACAGTCAGTCCACTTTATATTCCCTCTATGTACTGGTTGTGCTGTTTGTTTTGGTACTTCCCTTCCAGTTATCACCCAAATGTATCCACCATGTTTGTTTCTTTTAGATTCCTATATGGAAGCAAAAATGTGGGAAAGGCGAGGAGCCAGTAATATGGGTGAGTAACCCCAAACTTCCAGGATGGGCTGCAGTGGCGTAACTAGGAGAGGCAGGGCCCCATAGCAGATATCTGCATACGGTATACACCCACTGTGCAGTATAAAAACACCATATACACATACTGTATCTATATACAGCATATACACACATACATACAGTATATATAGTGTATACGTAATGCATATACACACATACACAATATACATATAAATATATGCATGTGTCTACATACAGCATATAACTACACACACGCAGTATACATGTACACACACTGTATATACATACAGTATATACTGTACAGCATATACAGACATACATATAGCACATACAGAAAATACACACATACAGCATACATACATCAATCTTACATACATATATAGGGACTTACTTACATTTCTTCGAGGTATCACATGGCATGATTATTCTACAAATCAAAATGCTCTGGAGTATAATACAGGATGTAACTCTGGATCAGTACAGGATAAGTAATGTCATGTATGTACACAGTGACTGCACCAGCAGCAGAATAGTGAGTGCAGCTCTGGGGTATAGAAAGATGTAATCAGGATCAGGTAGGGATAAGTTAATGTATGTATGTACACAGTGAATTCACCAGACGCATAATGTGAGTGCAGCTCTGAGGGTATAATACAGGACGTAACTCAGGAATCAGACAGGATAAGTAATGTCATGTATGTAACACAGTGACAGCACCAGCGCAGCATAGTGAGCTGCAGCTCTGCTGGGTATAATACAGGATTGTACTAGGGCAGTACGGATAAGTAATGTCAGTGGATGTACACCAGTGACGCACCAGCAGCAGAATAGTGAGTGCAGCTCTGAGTATTAATACAGGGATGTAACTTGGATCCGTACAGGATAAGTAATGTCTGTACTGTACACAGTGACTGTACCAGCAGCAGAATAGTTGAGTGCAGTCTGGAGTATTAATACAGGAGAATCAGGATCGTTACAGCATAAGTAATGTCATGTATGTTACACAGTGACTGCACCAGAGAATAGTTAGTTGCAGCTCTGCAGCATAAACACAGGATGTACTCAGGATCCAGTACAGGATAGTAATGTCATGTAGTACACCAGTGACTGCACCAGCAAAGCAGAATAGTGAGTGCCAGCTATGGGGTAAATACAGATGTACTCCGGATCAGGTACAGGTAAGTAATGTAATGTATGTTACACAGTGACTGCACCAGCAGCAGAATAGTGAGTGCAGATCTGGAGTATAATGACGGTGTAACTCAGGATCAGTACAGGATAACTAATGTCATGTATCTAACAGTGGACTTGACCAGCAGCCAGCATAGTGAGTGCAGCTCTGGGGATAATACATGATGAACTCCAGGATCAGTACAGGATAAGTAAATTCATGTATGTACACAGTGACTGAACAGCCGCAGAATAGTGAGTGCAGCTGGGGTATAAACGGATGTAACTCGGGATCAGTACAGGCAATAAGAATGTTATGTAGTACAAGTGACTGCAACCAGCAGCAGAATAGTCGAGTCGCAGCTCTGGAGTGGTATTAAGTGATTATGAGAGACACAATCATATCAAATCAATTAATCAATCTGACTGGGTAATATTGTATTTTGCTCCCTGTAGGATTATTCAGGTCATTCTACTCCTGATCTGTCGACAATGCCAGACAGATGGATTTTTCTATCTATGACATGGAACACAGAGCTGCCATTCCATGTCATTGTGATTCTCATAGGAAGCCCTCGCTCGATACAAGTCCATAGGATTTTAGAAGGTAAAAAATGGATTGCCAACCCTAGAAACTTATTTAATAACGCTCCGGATCAGGTTCCTATTTTACACTCGATCCCGACCACCCCATCTGACACAAGGAGCCGGGGCACTGAGTTGAAGCGTTCTTATTCCCACACAGCCGGAGACCCCAGGAGAAGAGGTAGAAGCGTTTATGAATGTGGCAATGAGGAAAGGCAGCAGAAGTTACTTCATACAGTGATAGTGTGATCACTGCGGTATACAGGTTAATCCAGAGCTGTGGGTCCTATAGACACCAACCTCCTGGGGTTGTGTTCCTGTAATTGGGACTCTTAGCGATGCCCAGTCACAGGGGGACACTCTAAAGAAAAAAACTGTTGATATGATAGTCCACCTGGGGTCTAATGGCTTAATTGGGGACATTTACAGTTGAATTGCTGATTTAAAAAAATTTTTTTTTTAATAGTTCCAATTTTTAAAGTCCGACTTTACATTATTAACTAAATACGGCCCTCTATAGGTGCTTCTGTCTGCCTACAGACTTGCTACCCACTCGCTCTTTTTACACGTAGTTCAACTTCATTTATATGTGTCCATTTCAAGTTTAAAGGGTATACATGTTCCCATCAGGTAGGTCTGTTTTCTACTGATGATATATGGCTTCTTTCTTCCCAAAAAGCTATATCTAAATATGTACACAGTGACTGCACCAGCAGCAGAATAGTGAGTGCAGCTCTGTGGTATAATACAGGATGTAACTCAGGATCAGTACAGGATAAGTAATGTCATGTATGTAACACAGTGACAGCACCAGCGCAGCATAGTGAGCTGCAGCTCTGCTGGGTATAATACAGGATTGTACTAGGGCAGTACGGATAAGTAATGTCAGTGGATGTACACCAGTGACGCACCAGCAGCAGAATAGTGAGTGCAGCTCTGAGTATTAATACAGGGATGTAACTTGGATCCGTACAGGATAAGTAATGTCTGTACTGTACACAGTGACTGTACCAGCAGCAGAATAGTTGAGTGCAGTCTGGAGTATTAATACAGGAGAATCAGGATCGTTACAGCATAAGTAATGTCATGTATGTTACACAGTGACTGCACCAGAGAATAGTTAGTTGCAGCTCTGCAGCATAAACACAGGATGTACTCAGGATCCAGTACAGGATAGTAATGTCATGTAGTACACCAGTGACTGCACCAGCAAAGCAGAATAGTGAGTGCCAGCTATGGGGTAAATACAGATGTACTCCGGATCAGGTACAGGTAAGTAATGTAATGTATGTTACACAGTGACTGCACCAGCAGCAGAATAGTGAGTGCAGATCTGGAGTATAATGACGGTGTAACTCAGGATCAGTACAGGATAACTAATGTCATGTATCTAACAGTGGACTTGACCAGCAGCCAGCATAGTGAGTGCAGCTCTGGGGATAATACATGATGAACTCCAGGATCAGTACAGGATAAGTAAATTCATGTATGTACACAGTGACTGAACAGCCGCAGAATAGTGAGTGCAGCTGGGGTATAAACGGATGTAACTCGGGATCAGTACAGGCAATAAGAATGTTATGTAGTACAAGTGACTGCAACCAGCAGCAGAATAGTCGAGTCGCAGCTCTGGAGTGGTATTAAGTGATTATGAGAGACACAATCATATCAAATCAATTAATCAATCTGACTGGGTAATATTGTATTTTGCTCCCTGTAGGATTATTCAGGTCATTCTACTCCTGATCTGTCGACAATGCCAGACAGATGGATTTTTCTATCTATGACATGGAACACAGAGCTGCCATTCCATGTCATTGTGATTCTCATAGGAAGCCCTCGCTCGATACAAGTCCATAGGATTTTAGAAGGTAAAAAATGGATTGCCAACCCTAGAAACTTATTTAATAACGCTCCGGATCAGGTTCCTATTTTACACTCGATCCCGACCACCCCATCTGACACAAGGAGCCGGGGCACTGAGTTGAAGCGTTCTTATTCCCACACAGCCGGAGACCCCAGGAGAAGAGGTAGAAGCGTTTATGAATGTGGCAATGAGGAAAGGCAGCAGAAGTTACTTCATACAGTGATAGTGTGATCACTGCGGTATACAGGTTAATCCAGAGCTGTGGGTCCTATAGACACCAACCTCCTGGGGTTGTGTTCCTGTAATTGGGACTCTTAGCGATGCCCAGTCACAGGGGGACACTCTAAAGAAAAAAACTGTTGATATGATAGTCCACCTGGGGTCTAATGGCTTAATTGGGGACATTTACAGTTGAATTGCTGATTTAAAAAAATTTTTTTTTTAATAGTTCCAATTTTTAAAGTCCGACTTTACATTATTAACTAAATACGGCCCTCTATAGGTGCTTCTGTCTGCCTACAGACTTGCTACCCACTCGCTCTTTTTACACGTAGTTCAACTTCATTTATATGTGTCCATTTCAAGTTTAAAGGGTATACATGTTCCCATCAGGTAGGTCTGTTTTCTACTGATGATATATGGCTTCTTTCTTCCCAAAAAGCTATATCTAAATTGTACACAGTGACTGCGCCAGCAGCAGAATAGTGAGTGCAGCTCTGTGGTATAATACAGGATGTAACTCAGGATCAGTACAGGATAAGTAATGTCATGTATGTACACAGTGACTGCACCAGCAGCAGAATAGTGAGTGCAGCTCTGGAGTATAATACAGGATGTAACTCAGGATCAGTACAGGATAAGTAATGTCATGTATGTACACAGTGACTGCACCAGCAGCAGAATAGTGAGTGCAGCTCTGGAGTATAATATAATGTCATGTATGTACACAGTGACTGCACCAGCAGCAGAATAGTGAGTGCAGCTCTGGAGTATAATACAGGATGTAACTCAGGATCAGTACAGCATAAGTAATGTCATGTATGTACACAGTGACTGCACCAGCAGCAGAATTTATATTTGGATCTCCGATTGCCATGCAAGACCGCAGGATTGTGTTCAGTAATGCTGTACTATGACTCTACTCGCTGGAAATCTGTGGCCCATCCAACTAGGATCAGTACAGGATAGTAATGTCAGTGTATGTAATACAAGTATGCTGTACCAGCGCAGAATAGTGAGTGCAGCTCTAGGAGGTCTAATACAGGAGTACACTTTTATCGAGGATCAGTACGTAGTAAGTCAGTATGTACACAGTGACTGTACCAGACAGAATAGTGGTGCAGCTCTGAGGGTATAATCAGGAGTGTAATCAGGATCAGTACACGGATAAGTAATGTCATGTATGTACACAGTGACGCACCAGCAGCAGAATGGAGTGCAGCTCTGGAGTATAAACAGGATGTAACTAAGATCAGTACAGATAAGTAATGTCATGTATGTACACCAGTGAACTGCATCACAGCAGAATAGTGAGTGCAGCTCTGGGGTATAATACAGGATGTAACTCAGGATCAGTACAGGATAAGTAATGTCATGTATGTACACAGTGACTGCACCAGCAGCAGAATAGTGAGTGCAGCTCTGGAGTATAATACAGGATGTAACTCAGGATCAGTACAGGATAAGTAATGTCATGTATGTACACAGTGACTGCACCAGCAGCAGAATAGTGAGTGCAGCTCTGGAGTATTATACAGGATGTAACTCAGGATCAGTACAGGATAAGTAATGTCATGTATGTACACAGTGACTGCACCAGCAGCAGAATAGTGAGTGCAGCTCTGGGGTATAATACAGGATGTAACTCGGGAACAGTACAGGATAAGTAATGTCATGTATGATCTCCTCTGTGGGATATAACGCTGTGTCTTGCGTGTTGCTTAGATCCGGCTTTCTCAGCATCGCTGGTGATATTTACACTCTACAGCCATTATTCCATCATGAGGCAGCAAATTGTAAATCTGCTTTTCTATGCTCCTGAAATGTCTGTATCTATTCTGAATATTTTAAGGAGTCTGGGAAAGCTGGGTCGTCATATCCTTATACCAATTCTTCTAAAGTCCTGAATCTGTAATGTAATATCCTTCCTCTAAGTACCAATATTGCTACTCTTGCTATTCTGGGGATGGGGAAAGTTGGGTGATAAAATAATATTGTACTCTGCAGAATTGCTGTCACACAGAGACTAATGTCAAGATAATCTGTCACTTTTCTAGACATTCAGAATCTGTTCTATATATAATATCACTGATTAATCATTCCAGATTATGCATTATTCAATATTATGTTTAAATCCAAAATTATTGACTTAACCTTAAAGGAAATCTCCCATCATAATCCATCCTGATAAACCATGGACATTACTGATAGATCCAGGCACCGGGACTGTGGGAATCTTCTTATATCTATTATCCATTGCCTCCTTCCTTCTAATATCAACTTTTACAATTATGCTAATGAGCCTGAAGGACTCTGGGGGTGTTACCAGAAACGTGCTGCAGCTTCACGGGCTATAACACAGTCTCGCCCCCCCCCCCCCTCCCTCTGCCTCTGGTAACACCCCCAGAGCCCTTCTAGATAATCAGCATAATTTTAAAAGTTCATATTAGAAGGAAAGAGGCCATTGATAACAAATATAAGAAGATTCCCACAGTCACAGTGCCTGGATTATTGTGATTGATTTTGAATTTCCTTTAACTTCTATGTTCTTGGATCACTTGTTGCATTGGCCCTTTAAATATATGAGAGATGATAGGAATTTATCACCTGGACACAAAGCCCTTCCTTAGCTCCACCCATCTCATCTAAATTCTGTCACACAACCAAAGCTGCATGCATAGCATTCTCTTATAGTTTGGAGTATCCTCCAGTCAAGCCCAAAGCTGCACACACCATTCTATGTATCTATGCTTTCTGCTCCATATACTTCTAGAGATGCCTCCCAATTCTGCTCCATTAATGTTGCCTACTCCATTCACATCCAGAGCTGCAGTCTCAATCCAGACTGTATCATGGAGCCACGCTCCGGGCTGCTTTCCTACTTCTATTTAATCAATGTTATCTACTCTATTCCTATCCAGAGCTGCAATCCCAGTACTGCTACAACCATCACATAATCAAGGTGGCCTTCTCTATTCACATCTAGAGCTGCATTTAGAATTCCTCTACCAAAACATCTACAGTCTCAGATGTGATTCATCAATGTTCTCTACATCACTGACTCCCAGAGCTGCGTTCTTAATTCTGCTGGTCGTTCTCCTGCAGCCTGAATGTAATGTAGAAGATGGAATGCAGCTCTGGGTGTGACTAGAGTATGTGACCTTGTTCAGGAAACTACAGTCCTAGAAGGGGTTATGGCATGTAGGACACATGGGACACCCCCAATAAGAAAGCCCCCCGCGTGCGATATACAAGTCCTCTCCTCCATCGCCTCTGCTCCCGTGCGTCGCCCTGTCCCCAAATGTTTAGTAGACTCCATTAAACCCCATGGAAATATTTTTCTTATGAAATCATAATCTGTTACATTGTTTCAATATCGGCCCCTAAAATCCCCATTGGCTGCGGCGCCGGCGTTGGTGGCGTCCGCGGAGAGACTGGCGGCGGCAAAGGGTATAAAATATATGGAGTGAGACCGAACAGTAAAAGATCCGAAATGGCAAATAAAAAAAGGAGCAAAAATGTGAAAACGATGTGAAATTTTCCGGCGCTCATTGATTAGCTGGATGGCGGTTAACCCTGCGTGGGCCAGGGGGCGGCGGCCGTCATCACTTTACTTCTCGTCTGTAATAAAAATAGATTAAGTCGCAGCGAAACGGTAACAAGGCGGCGACACAACAGTAGTCGCCTAATGGAGCGCGGAAGATTGCGGCTAACTAGCTAAATAGATGCATACTGATTACAGGCCGCGCCGCCGCCACGTCCGGGGAAATAACTCGTCAACCCCCTCGTTATGACAGCGACGGCGCTCAGGGTCAGGGGGGCCAATCATAAAGGGGTACCTTGCCCGGAGGTCTGAAGATTACTGGAGTTCAAACGCCGCAGTCTGTATACCGCTATAGCAAATACCCATATCCATAAATTTACATCTAATTAAATCAACACTCGTAATTATCACATGAGTCGTTTGGAACATGTCCATTACCTATAGAGCGAGGAAGCAGCCAATCAGTGAGCTGGAAACAAGCCAGGTCTATAATCATGGTTATTATGTATGGATGTGATCACAATAGAAATCTGTTACACTGTACACGTAGAGCACTACAACTCCCAGCATGACCCAACTACTGGACGTGACCATAACACAACCCAATATCAGAGCTTACAGTAATGTCCATCATTGTCTTATGTGTCTTTTTCTCTAGGAAAGGATCCAGGACAGCCCCTCCCCCGCCCCCTCCTTAGAGGATGGTCAGCGGCCCGGCAGCCATGCCTCCTCCCACCAGAGCAGTAGTGTCTCCAGCTCCCCCTCACAGCTAGACCACATTGCTGACCGTGTCCGTGAGTAACACCCCGACTCTATGTACCTCCTCGTGAGGAGTCTCTACCTCCACCTCTGTGCCCTTCCTCCTCATGAGGAGTCTCTACCTCCACCTCTGTGCCCTTCCTCCTCAGGAGGTGTCTCTACCTCCATCTCTCTTCCCTTCCTCCCTTTACGAGGCGTCTCTACCTCCACCTCTCTGCCCTTTACAGGATAAGTAATGTCATGTATGTACACAGTGACTGCACCAGCAGCAGAATAGTGAGTGCAGCTCTGGGGTATAATACAGGATGTAACTCAGGATCAGTACAGGATAAGTAATGTCATGTATGTACACAGTGACTGCACCAGCAGCAGAATAGTGAGTGCAGCTCTGGAGTGTATTAGTGATTATGATATACATCAATCCCTATCACATCATCAATCTGTGGTAATCTTGTATTTTGTCCCTGTAGGATTATCATGTTATTCTACTTCATGACTGTCGCAATGGACAGAGGTTTATCTATGACCTGGACACAGAGCTGCCATTTCCATGTCCTTGTGATTTCTACATTAAGGAAGCCCTCCGCTCCGATCACAATGTCCATAAGGATTTTAGAAGGTAAACTGGATTGTCCAACCTAGAAACTTAAATAACGCCTCCGGATCAGGCTTCTCTATTTTAACTCTATCCCGACCACCCACTGACACAAGGAGCCGGGCCCTGAGTCTGCAGCGTCATTATTCCACACAGCCGGAGACCCCAGGGAGAAGGCAGAAGCGGTTTATGACTGTGCAATGAGGAAAGGCAGAAGTTACTGTATACAGTGATTAGTGTGATCACTGGGTCTACAGGGGTTAATCCAGAGCTGCTGGGTCCTATCAGACACCAACCTCCATGGGGTTGTGTTCCCCTGTAATTGGGACTCTTAGAGATGCCCCAGTCACAGGGGGAAACTTTAAAGAAAAAAACTGTTGATAATGTCCACCTGGGGTCATTAATGGCTTAATTGGGGACATTTAAAGTTGAATTTGATTATTTAAAAAATTTTTTTTTTAATAGTTTCCAATTTTAAAGTCCTACTTTACATTATTAAAAATCAGCGCTATAGGCGCTTCGTCTGACTAAGACTGTACATATTATACGTTATAACTAGCAAATTCATTTATTATGGTCATTTTCAATTAAAGGGAACCTGTCATCAGGAAGGTCATTTTACCTGATGAAAGGCCCCAACAAGCTATAACTTATATTTTTTTGGTCGCGATAGCTGTATCATAGTATATAAGGCTGGAAAAAGACACAAGTCCAACCTTTAAGAATTAAATGTTTTATCCCCATAACCCGTGTGTCCCCTCCTCCTCAGACTGTAAGCTCTTGTGTCATCCCCTCATCCTCATAGACTGTAAGCTCTTGTGTCCCCTCTCATCCTCATAGACTGTAAGCTCTTGTGTCACCCCCTCATCCTCCTCAGACTGTAAGCTCTTGTGTCCCCCTCATCCTCATAGACTGTAAGCTCTTGTGTCACCCCTCATCCTCATGGACTGTAAGCTCTTGTGTCACCCCTTATCCTCATAGACTGTAAGCTCTTGTGTCACCCCTCATCCTCATAGACTGTAAGCTCTTGTGTCACCCCCTCATCCTCATAGACTGTAAGCTCTTGTGTCACCCCCTCATCCTCATAGACTGTAAGCTCTTGTGTCACCCCCTCATCCTCAGACTGTAAGCTCTTGTGTCACCCCCTCATCCTCATAGACTGTAAGCTCTTGTGTCACTCCCTCATCCTCATAGACTGTAAGCTCTTGTGTCCTCCCCTCATCCTCATAGACTGTAAGCTCTTGTGTCACTCCCCTCATCTCAGACTGTAAGCTTGTGGTCATCCCCTCATCTTCATAGACTGTAAGCTCTTGTGTCACTCCCCTCATCCTCATAGACTGTAAGCTCTTGTGTCACTCCCCTCATCCTCATAGACTGTAAGCTCTTGTGTCACCCCATGAGGATGAGGGGGTGACACAATTTCCTTGCTGACTTTTTAGGAAGAACAATTTATCCCACATATAACCTGCATTCATCACTTATACTCTTATCTCTATTCATGTAAGTCTAGTAGACCTATATTTCAGTTCTGTTGCAGTTCTCTTTTTTTTTTTTTTTTTTTATTATCTTTTTATTTTTTTATTTTTTCCATATAATATTACAAGACTTCTTTTGCGAAACAGAATCCATAATACATTGAAACATTACATGTCATGATGTAAGTAACATCCTATACACAAACTCCCTTCTACAAACAGTTAGTTAATATCTTATCGCAAAAAAAAGGGGAATGTCCAAATATCAATACGTATAATCCCCCCCCAAACCCCCCCCCCCCCCCACCCTCTGCCGATGCTGGAGACGCTGCATGGACACAAATAGATACCCAGTGGATTACAGAGAACCCTCTATAAACTCCACTGATTCCAAATATCCTTAAGTCTGTTGCCCTTCCTATACCGTTTCTCAAACGCACATTCGTATGATTTTATACGCTTAACTAAATTGCTCCATTCATTCACCGAAGGGGGTTTCTCATCTAGCCAGTGTTTCACTAATACTAATCTGGCGAGGAAAATAGTCTTCAGGGCCAGATCACTTTTTAGTCTATCATCTAGCGAAATCGGGAGCAAGCCCAAAACCCCAAAAGTAGCAACTCGCGGGAACGAGCATCGGAACTGATCCTCTAATTTCGTAAATATCTCCTCCCAATAGGTGTTGATCTTCGGGCAATCCCATAAAATATGTAAAATATCGGCTTGGGAACAGTTACACCTCCTACAATTCGAATTATCCCTTAGACCTATTTTAAACATTAAATCTGGTGAAAAATATATTCTATATAATATGTATAATTGTGTGCATCTGTGATTTAAATTGATCGTTGATCTTACCACATTCTTATAAATATCACGCCATTGTGCCACAGTGATGAAACCAACCTGGTTTGCCCATTTCAATTGCGTTACATGACTAAACTTCTGATCTATAGTATTCCTAAGCAAACCATAAATACTTGATAGATTAATTCGTGATACATCTAAATCCAATAAATCCATGAATTTACCCCCTAATTGAATCTTAAACCTGTCGTGCTGTAATTCTTTCCTATATGCGTGCTCAATTTGACGATACCTAAAAAAATCCCTATCCACCAACATATCCCTAAGACACCAATCCTGAAAGGAGGGCAATGACCCATCTTCTTCCAACTGTTCCAAGCACGTAATTCCCTTTCTTTCCCAAAACCCAACGTCTTCCAATTTGGCTAGCTCTGAAAAATTAAGATTACCCCACAGCGGAGTAAATTTAAAGCCCCCCTTAATACCAAATAGGCTCCTAAGATCCCTCCAGGTATACTCCAATAACCGAGCCAGAGGGAATCTCTTAACGTTCAGACGCTTCAGTTGACCAGACTCTAGTAGAGCCAGAATTGAGTCAAATCTGCGCTCCACCAGCGAGGTAAGCGCATAAAAAATATTAGACTGTCTATTTTCCAAGATAAACTGGGTCTGGGCTGCCAAAAAATAATGATAGAAGGATGGGAGCGACAAACCGCCCCTTTCCTTATTACGAAATAGAGTTTCTTGTTTAATACGGACCCTTTTTCTCCCCCAGAGTAGTTTGTTTATAATCGCCCGTATCAACCCAAACCATCTCTTCCCTATCCAGCAGGGAGCATTAGTTAGTACATATAAGATTTGAGGAAGCAGTACACTCTATGAGTATAACTCTCTCTGCGCGATTTAATGGTAACGTATTCCATGTATTCACCTTATTTTTTATTTTTATTAATAATGGAGCGAGATTCAAAGTGATATAATCATCAACCTTGGCCGTGATCTTTAAACCGAGATATTCACATGACGAGGAGACCTTAAGACCAAACTGCGGATAATTAGAGTAGGGGTCATCATCTAAAGGGACCAAGATCGACTTATGGGTGTTTATCTCAAATCCTGAAAACCTCCCATACTCGTGAATGACCTTTAGGGCTTTTAGGGCCGATATTTCGGAGTCTTTGAGGAAGAGAAGAACATCATCGGCATATAACATTATCTTATCCTCAGGCCCAGCTAATCCTCCCCCCTCTATCTCCCTGTCAGCCCTAAGTTTTATTGCCAAAGGTTCTATAAAAAACGCAAATAACAGCGGGGACAGGGGGCATCCCTGCCTAGTACCTCTAGATAGTGTAAAAAAGGGGGAGAAATCGCTATTAACCCTAATACAGACCCTCGGGGACTTATAACAGAGTCTAACCCAATCCACAAACGGAGCACCCAACCCAAATCTATACAGGACTTCCCAGAGGAAGTCCCACTCCACCCTATCAAAGGCCTTAGAAGCGTCCAATGACAGGATGGAGCGAGACCCCCCCCGGCCCATCTGCAGCCCCGCAAAGAGCCGCCTTATATTGGTCTTACTCTGGCGGCCTGTCAAAAAGCCACATTGGTCTTCATGTATAAGTGCTGGAGCAAACTCTTTCAGTCTATTTGAGATTAACTTGGCCATCAGTTTAGCATCTGCATTAATAAGCGAAATCGGTCTATAGGATTCCGCTTCCAGTGGGTCTTTTTTCTGAATCAGAACTATACTTGCTTCATACCACGAATCAGGCAGCCTTCCCTCCCTTTGCGCAAATTCCCAGGTCTCCACCATAACAGGGAGAAGAATAGAGCCAAATCTACTGTAAATTTCTAAAGGAAGCCCATCCAAACCGGGGGCAGATTTACGTCTAGAAGAAGCAAGGGCCTCCTCAAGCTCTATACTGGTAATCGGACGCGATAACATCTAGCTCTTCTTCCTCGAAAGAAGGAATTTGGATATTATCTAAAAATATTCTTATATCATCCATTGACGCCTCCAAATCTGAAGTATATATACCTTTTAAATTTTTTCAAGGTATCTCTAATCTCCTCAGCATTAGTAATTATGTCCCCAAAATTATTTTTAATAGCTGTTATTCTATTTTCCTCTTGTTGTTTTTTGACTTTCTGCAGAAGCCCCTTTGAGGGTACCCCACTCTCACAATGTGCCCTCTGGTCCAAAAAAAATAATTTCTGCGTCGCCTAACGCCAACTCTATTGTATTCCCTCTTGTACCCCGAGTAATCCGATCATGGCGCTCTCTTGAACCGTTCTCTAAAAAGGCCCTCTCTTTTTCTTTTATCTCCTTATTTAAGAGCCTCTCCTTTCTAGCCCATTGCTTACGCAGATATATAATTTCTGAATTTAATATCCCTCTGAGAAAGGATTTCAAGGTATCCCACATTAGACCAAGATTACCCCCAGATCTATTCGATGCAATAAATCTACATAGCTCTTCCTTGATTTTATCCTCATCTGGAAGTAACACTAGCCAATGCGCATTGAGCTTCCAAAACTTACAGGGAGATTTCCTCGATCCGGACAGCTCAAGCACCAACGGGGAATGGTCAGAGATAGACCGATTATCATACCGAATTTTCCCCACAAAATCTATGGCCAAGTCATTAGCCAACGCTAAATCAATCCGGGAAAAGGTATTATGGGAGCGATTGTAACATGAGAATATCTGTTGTTCCCCCTTTAAACATCTCCACACATCTCTCCAGCCCACTTCCTGGCAGAACCTGGCAAAGGGGGTGTCTCCCTTTTCTATACTTCGCGGGTTTTTTCTCCCTCTACGGTCTGTCCTATCCGACATCACAGCATTAAAATCGCCAAGGATAAAAGCCGGGCAATCACCCACCTTTTCCATGAACCGCAGTAGACTTATCAGGACATCATATCTAAAGGGGGAAGGTATATAAACTCCTGCAACAACACATTTAATGCCATCTAGAATACCTAACAAAAATACATATCTTCCCTCTGGGTCGCGTCTTACATCTAATACTTGAAAGCCTACGGATCTATGGACCAGGATGGAGACTCCTCTAGAAAATGATGAGAATACAGAATTATATACCTGACTGGCCCACCTCCTTTCTACCAGGGCCACAGATTCCTTATCAAGATGTGTCTCCAAAAGAATAACAATTGCTGGAAGTTGTTTCACAATGTAATCAAAAATAATGCAGCGTTTCAAACGGTCTTTTAACCCTCTTATGTTCCATACTATAAACCTAGTACCCATCTATCTAATCTACACGAAGGACAGGGAAAAAGGCGCAACACCATACTATAACCAGACAACATCCCCAGCATCGGCTCAACCCTCCCCCCCCGCCCCCCCCCCAATTCCCCCACCTGTTCTCCCTATACAACTCTTCCTCTTCAGCCACTTTCCCACCCCCCTCCCCCCCATCCCACCCCATTGCTGACCTGAAATCAGATATAATGGCCTAGGTGTTCATATTCAAAGACCCTTAAGATCCAACCAGTCTGAGACTTGTTCTGGAGTGCTAAAGAACTGGGACTGGCCTTGAAAAATAATTTTTAATTTGGCCGGAAACATTAAAGAATACATGATTCCCTTGTCTCTCAACCTCTTCTTCACCTCCAGAAAACTCTTCCTCCTCTGGAGGGTATCCTTAGAAAAGTCCGGGTATATTGCTACTTTAGTCCCTTGTATTGTTAGATCTTTTAGATCGCGTGCTCGTTTCAGTATCATATCCCGATCTCTCGAGAGTAACGTTTTACATATAAGAGTACGGGGAGAGTTCCCCGGAATATAAGGGCCTGCCGGGATTCTATGGGCCCGCTCAATATCAAAATACGGGGAGAGATGCTCCTTCCCTATTTCCTTCAAAAACCATTCTTTAATGTAGCTTACAGGGTTTTCCCCCTCAGCTTTTTCTGGAACCCCTATTAGCCTTAGGTTCGCTCTTCTTGAGCGGTCCTCCATATCCGCAATTTTCCCTTTCAGGGCCTTATTCTCAACCTCCAAACGGGAGGTGACTTTTTTGAGAGTGCACACCTCCTTCTCAATATTAGTAATTTTATCTTCTACCGTTTTTTGCTTATGTCTTAGCCTATTCAGCTCCTCTCTCATAATGGAGACATCTCCTCTCAATGCCCCAACCTGCTCCGTCAGACCCAGTATTGCTGAATTACAGGTTTTTATGGAGTCTAAGATCTCTTTTAACATTTCATTTTCACCTCCCGTATTTGTCACACCCCCGTCCTGTTCCTCCCCTTCTTCCGTGCCCGATCTCGAGCCCTGTGGTTTATTTTTGGGATCTACCGCTTCATTTTCCAGGTTTTTCTGTATACACGATCCTGTCCGGGTTTTAACTGGGGGGGATTTCCATAATTTATCCAACTTTGTGGCATTCTCACCTTTAGCCCCTCCTTTCTCTTTCTCCTTGGGGGAGGATGTCCCCAGGGACTTCCTTGCCGCATTTTTAGGAGGCATACTGAATACAATAAATACACCTTAAATCACAATGTTAACGAGCTGGATAAATAATCATGGGCTCCTATTTGAGCAACCTGTACCACATATAACAGATGACAATATTCAATATAAACGTATTACAGTAGAGAGTATACGAATCACTAAACCGCAGGAGGCAATATAAATAGTTGACACACAACCGTGAAGTATTCTGCCAGCCGAAAAGGCAGCAACAGGCCTAGCCAAAAACCAGGGCCATTCACCCACTGGAATGTCCAAAAAATGCGGCAATTTTGTATACAGAGTTAATATATCACTTATATCACGTAGTGGTTATTAACTTCTCCTCCGCGTTCTTAACCAACGTATTATGTACGGCGTAAGAATGTCACAAGTATCCGGTTGGAGGTATTAACTTATCTCCTGTAATCTTGGAGGCGTATTATCCCCGTAAAACACAGATTGTAGAAATATGAATTGCGCACAAAAATTCCGACAGTTAAGTAATAGGAGCCGATAGTTGGAATAGAAAGGTCAAAATACGGACAGGTAACAAGTAAATGACGGGTCGATGTTAATATGATTAGGAGCAAGTCAGAGTTAGTACCGTATGCAGGCAAATGCCAAGCAGATATTAGCATAGTTAGCGACAAATCAGAATTAGGACCATATGCAGGACCACATGCAGACGAAATAGAACATGGGAGAGGAAGGTTAAGGCCAGGTACATCTCACCCATCCAAACGAACTTCTACGAGCGGCAGGGTTGTCAGGCCGGGTACAGGTACATCTCACCCATCCATAAAGACGGCTTCTAAATATATTCCTCTCAGGCTTGAAGCGCAGGGACCAAACACCACAATCTTCTTGAGGCCTATGTCTCCGGTCACGCCGACTTCCAGGATAGCTCTCCAAACACGCCGCCTCGGCAGCGATCTCAGAGCGCCCACCTCCGGGTCAACGCCTCCGGCACCAGACTTCATCCGTCCGTTGGATCCCCACTTGTCCTCGCAGCTCTGCCAACTTACAGGACCATACTGTTTTCGGCGCTCAAGCGCCAGACTCGCGCCAGAGCTGCGCCAAACAATGGTTCCAGGCTCCTTCAGTAGAGAGCGGCGGACGTAGGAAAAGAGGCGGCCGGTAGCGCCACTACCGCCGCCAAACAAAGTACTGTTACATTGTATACAGTACAGATCATGTAATATAGAGGGTTATGTTATGAAGCATGCACACTACTGTGTACAATGTAACACAGCAGTGTGCAGTTGCAGTTCTCTATTTGTCCACTTGATGTCAGTGTTTTCTTTGAGTGGTTACAGAGAGATTCTATATGGAGCTTCAGAGCCTGCAGACACTAAGGAGCTCAGCCTGCTCTTACTATCACTATTAGCTTTTTATATTGATTTTATTTATTCATTTTTTAAAATATTTTCTGTGCTGGTAACCGAAGTGAGATACATTTCTATATTATTTCATGTTGGGCTGTGAGCAGCTACTTCTTATAGGTGACCCAGGATGGGGTAAACTTGTATGTGGCGGATCTGTAGCAGTTTTATACATGTTGATGTTGTGTGCGCGGCTGTGGAAACCTCTCAGTGTTGATGTATGAGATAATGGCACATACATGATCTCTTCTAGGAAGCTGAGGGTAATAAAAGCAGAGGAGTATCTCAGGACCTTCGCTTCCAATCGATCCCATATGAAAGATGGTAACAATGAATGGAAGAAACCACCGCCCCCTTATCCCTGTATAAAGACCCCTGGTGAGTGATCAGCTTCACATAAGGTATTACCCGTGCAGTCCTACAGCACTCTCCAGATCTATCATCACTGTGAATGGTCTATAACTTTTTTATAGACTAGAACTTAACCTAGCATTTCAGAATACAATTTCCCAATATAGATAGAAATGCTATAACATATTATACTCCAGAGCTTTACTCACTATTCTGCTGCTGGTGCAGTCACTGTGTACATACATGACATTACTTATCCTGTACTGATCCTGTACGGAGGGAAAGCAGGAACAATTGAAACTGTGCGAAACAAAGGCTGCCATTGAGAAGAGGAGATTGCCCGAACAACACAAACAAATGTTCACATAATGCGCTTATCAGCATGTAAACAGCAACGGTAAATAGGCAAATCTCTCTCCTCAGCTGTTACATTGTATTGCAAAACAATATGTAAACACCAGGTTGAACACAGCCTTGGGGTCACCCTTGATTACATGAGTCGTTGGTGCAGAGAACTTCGGTACAACAATGTATTACCATCAAGGCTCTGCCACCAGTGACCCTACGCACCAGTTCCAAGAACCCATCAGCTGTTTCTGACACACCAGGGATTCCGGCCATCACCTTAGGTGAACCCTGGTGAACATATAGATGCCATCTCCAGCTCAGGGTCCACCCTCCGATAAATAAAAAAACATTTGATTGGTCAAGGTCACAAGACACAGGCCTATACAAAACCCAAACACCGGCGGGCTGAGCACACGTTCATGATCCGTATTAATGACAGGTTATTCCTTTCTTTACCCACATTGCTGGAATGCAGAGTTACCCCCTATCCGGCATAGGGGGGTCTCTGTGATTTGTTTGTAACCTTAGGGGTCATTTTGTTAAAAACTGGATTGCCAGCATACTGTGGAATTTTACAATCCACACTCATATTAATTGGCCGGGTTGTCCAGGGAATAATCCTTTTGCATAGTTGTTTACACATGAATTAGTGTGCAGGTGTTCTTATTCGGTTTTTTTGACTCGTTAGTCCCCTCTCTATTATGTCCCCTTTGTGGAAAATGAGTTTGCGAGAGTACATTAATAAAGTATTTATTGCATTATGTACATTGCCTTTGCAGAGTTTTTTATATACCCCTAGTTTGTGTAGATTGGGGTGACTGGCAGTGCCCCATTAACCAGTCATTTGGTGTACTACAACTCCATGATCCATCTTTCTGTTAACAACATGAAGGCAGGTGTTTGTAGCTTTATGTAGAATGGAGCTTTACCATATAGGACACTATCAATCATTCACCAGCACCCAGGTGACCCAACACGGGTGCTAGGTAACCTTACACCCTTAGATCACCACTGACCCCAAACCTAAAAGTCACAGACATGACCTTGTAAAGCCACCAATAAACACTTCACAACAGCAATACCCACCCCACCAACATGGGCGCGCACGTCTAGAGCCCTCACAGCACCCACTAACCGCTCACAATGACGCACATGCACACAGAGGCCTGTACACACGGTGCGTTCTCACCTTTCGCTGTCTCCTCCTTACTCCCGGCGTCCTCGCTCCGCGCTCTCCGGCTGCCTCTCGGTATTTGCCGCGCGGAGACTCTAGACTCAAAAACACTCGAGCTTGGAATCCAGTAGAGGATCGCTCCTCACAATATTCGGCTCCGTCCGGCCTTAGCCCCGACAGCTCCGTAACTGCACCATCTTTTACCTCGCGAAACACTTCCAAATTCTGGCGCCACAACTTTCC
Organism: Engystomops pustulosus; assembly: GCA_019512145.1. Lineage (NCBI taxonomy): Eukaryota > Metazoa > Chordata > Amphibia > Anura > Leptodactylidae > Engystomops > Engystomops pustulosus. The sequence goes on from CM033645.1 coordinate 921,606, forward strand.
CCCTCTCACGTAACGCACCGCGACGCCCAATCACTCCGCCACTGGGCCACTTCCCTCCAGGAGTCTCCTCAGAAGCCAAACCGAGCCCGCTAACTGTATTATATTTTCCTATCGAGACCCGTCTTCAATAACAAACATTTTTGCCGCTCAGGGCCACTGTGACTAAACTTAACCGGAACTATTTTTCTTCTTCGCGAAGGAACATAACGATTTCAGCGTAGTACGTTTCGGTTTATCCGCGGAAGTAATAAAGCATTTGATTGGTTGTCTGTCACGAGACCACCCCCTTGCGCGCGACGCAAGCGCCACCAGCCGGATAGTGTATATTCGTTTACTGTACTACAAATCCCATGATTTCCGTCTAATAAGAAAGCTTTAGTAGCAGGGTAGTGTAGTTTTTTGTGGACAGTTTTTTACGCGAGCTCAATGGGCGAGCGAGGGCCGTGACCGTCTTCTTTCCCGTCTAATTTTGCTTCCTGGTTTCCAGGGAATTTCTTGTGGCTCAGTTGTCAGCCGGGAAGATGAAAAACCTGGAGGCCCCTGTGCCCGTCTCCACCTCTACAGTGATCTCAACCGACCGGCCATGGCAGAGACTGCCCCATACTCCAGCGCGCCACTGCTGCTACAACCTCGCTGCACTGTGAGTCCCATCACCCCTGCACGTAACACTACTGTATATATCCTGCGTGTAACACCACATGTGTTATTATTACAGCGAGAGAGTTGGAACTGTGTGACACCTCCGGAGCAACTCCACCTACGAGAATTTATGCCGTCACTTGCCTAATGAAATAGGATGGTAATACCTGCCAGTATCACTACTATAATACTAACATCATATGACAATAATAAACTACTATATACTGCTGCCCCTATGTACAAGAATATAACTACTATATCTGACCCCTATGTACAAAATACTACTAAATATGCCTCTATGACAAAGAATACTACTATAATACGCCCCCTATGTACAAGACTATACCCTTAATCTGCCCGCCTATTACAGGCATATAACTACTATATCAGGCTCCTATGTACAAGAATATAACTCTATAATACTCTCCCCCCTATGTACAGAAATATACTACATAATACTGCCCCCTTGTACAAGATATACACTACTAATATCTGCCCCCTATGTACAGAATATAACTACTATAATACTGCCCCTATGTACAAGAATATAACTACTATAAATAGCTACCCCCTATGTACACAGAATAACTACTATATACTACCCCCCTATGTACAAGAATATAACTACTATAATCTTCCTCTATGTACAGAATTAACTACTATAATACTGCCCCCTATTACAAGAATAATACTACTATAATACTGCCCCCTATGTACAGGAATATACTACTTAATACTGCCCCCCTATTTACAATGGATATACCTACTATAATACTGCCCACTACTGCCCCCATGTGTAAAGGATATAACTACTATAATACTGCACCCCTATTTACAAGAATATAACTACTGTGATAACTGCCCCCTATGTGAAGAATATACTACTGTAATAACGGCCCCCTAGGTCAGATATAACTACTATAATACTGCCCCCTATTGCAGTCATATAACTGACTATAATACTGCCCCCTATGTGCAGAATATAAACTACTAGAATACTAACTGCCCCCATGTGCAGGAATATAACTACTAAATACTGCCCCTAATACTGCCCCTTATTGTCAAGAATATAAATACTATATACTGCCCCTATGTGCAAGAATATAAACTGCTATAATACTGCCCCCTAGTGCAGAATATACTACTATCAACTGCCCCCTATGTAACTATAAAACTACTATAATACTGGCCCTATGTCAGGAATAAACTAATGTAATACTGGCCCCCTATGTGCCAGAATATACTACTGTAATACTGCCCCCTATGTGCAGGAATATAACTACTGTAATACTGCCCCCTATGTGCAGGAATATAACTACTGTAATACTGCCCCCTATGTGCAGGAATATAACTACTGTAATACTGCCCCCTATGTGCAGGATATAACTACTAATACTGCCCCCTATGGTGCAGGAATATAACCTGTATACTGCCCCCTATGTGCAGGAATATAACTACTGTAATAACTGGCCCCCTATGTGCAGGAATATAACTACTGTATACTGCCCCCTATGTGCAGAACTAAACTACTGTAATACTGCCCCCTATGTGCAGGAATATAACTACGTAATACTGCCCCCGGTGCAGAGAATAACTACTGTAATACTGCCCCCTATTGCAGGAATATAACACTGTATACTCTGCCCCCTATGTGCAGGAAATAACTACTGTAATATCTGCCCCCTATGTGCGGGAATATACTACTGTAATACGGCCCCGTATGTGCAGGAATATAACTACTGTATTACTGCCCCCTATGTGTGCAGAATTAACTACTATAATCTGCCCCTATGTGAGGAATATAACTACTTAAATACTGCCCCTATGTGCAGAATATAATACTATAGATACTGACTGCCCCCTATGTGCAAGAATTAATACTGTATACTGTCCACTATACTGCCCCCCTATGTGGCAAGAATATAACACTGTAATACTGCCCCTTAGTGTACAATGAATATAACTACTGTATCTGCCCCTCTGTTACAAGATATAATCTACTGTAATACTGCCCCCATGCGTAAAGTATAACTACTGTAATACTGCCCCCTAGTGCAGAATATAACTACTGTAAACTGCCCCCTATGTACAGAATATCAACTACTGTAATACGCCCCCTATGTACAGAATATAACTGGCTATAATACGCTCCCCCTATGTTACAATAATATACCTGCTAATACTGCCCCCTATGTGCAAGAATATAACTCTATAATACTGCCCCCATGTACAAAGAATATAACTGCTTATAATACTGCCCCCTATGTACAGAGAATCTATAACTGCTATAATACTGTTCCTGTCCCTATTATCATCTTTTCCTCCTACATCTCACTTTATAGTCCCCCTCTGTACTGTTTGCTGTTTGTTTTGGTACTTCCCTTCCAGTTATCCCCCAAATGTATCCACCATGTTTGTTTCTTTATGATTCCTATAGGGAGCAAAATGTGGGAAAGGACGAGGAGCCATTAAATGGGTGAGTAACCCCAAACTCCAGGATGGGCTGCGTGGCGAATAACTAGGAGAGGCAGGGCCCCATAGCAGATATCTGCATACGGTAATACACCCACTGTGCAGTAAAAACACCATATACACATACGTATCTATATACAGATATACACACATACATACAGTATATATAGTGTATACGTAATGCATATCCACACATACACATATACATAATAATTGCATGTGTCTACATACAGCTATAACTACACACACAGTATACATGTACCACCGATATACATACCAGTATATACTGTACAGCAAACAGACATACATATAGCACATACAGACATACACCCATACAGCATACTACATCAATCTTACATACATATATAGGGACTTACTTACATTCTTCGAGGTATCCCATGGCATGATTATTCTACAAATCAAAATGCTCGGGAGTATAATACAGTGTAACTCGGGATCAGTAACAGTTAATTCGTATGTACACAGTGACTGACCCAGCAGCAGATAGTGAGTGCGCTCTGGGGTATAGTACAGGATGTAACCAGGATCGTACAGATAAGTAATGTCATGTATGTACACAGTGACTTCACCAGCAGCAAATAGTGAGTGCAGCTCTGGGGTATAATACAGGAGGTAATCGGATCATACAGGATAAGTAATGTCTGTATGTACACAGTGACTGCACCAGCACAGAATAGTGAGTGCAGCTCTGTGGTATAAATACAGGATGTAACTCAGGATCAGTACAGGATAAGTAATGTCATGTATGTACACAGTGACTGCACCGCAGCAGAAAGTGAGTGCATCTCTGGAGTATAATACGGATGTACTCTGGATCAGTACAGGATAAGTATGTCATGTATGTACACGTGACTGTACCAGCATCAGAATAGTGAGTGCACTGGAGTATAATACGTATGTAACTCGATCAGTACAGCATAAGTAATGTCATGTATTTACACATGACTGCACCCAGAATGTGAGTGCAGCTCTGCAGCATAACACAGGAATGTAACTCAGGATCATGTACAGGATAAGTAATGTCATGTTTGTACACAGTGACTGCACCAGCAGCAGAATAGTTGAGTGCAGCTCTGGGGTATAATACAGGTTAACTCAGGATCAAACGGCTAAGTAATGTCATGTATGTACACAGTGACTGCACCAGCAGCAGAATAGTGTGTGGCAGCTCTGGATTATAATACAGGAGGTAACTCAGGTCAGTACAGGAAAGTATGTCATGTATGTACACAGTGACTGCACCAGCAGCAGAATAGTGAGTGCAGCTCTGGGTATAATACAGGTGTAATCAGGATCAGTACAGGATAAGTTGTCATGTATGTACACAGTGACTGCACCAGCAGCAGAATAGTGAGTGCAGCTCTGGGGTATAATACAGGAGTAACTCGGGATCAGTACAGATAATTAATGTCATTATGTACAAGTGAACGGCACAGCAGCAGAATAGTGAGTGCAGCTCTGGAGTGTATATTGATTATGATATCATCAATCCCTATCACATCATCAATCTGTGGTATCTTGTTTTTTTGTCCCGTGGATTATCATGTTATCATTCATCTTACTTCATGACTGTCGCAATGGACAGAGGTTATCTATGACCTGGACACAGACTGCCATTTCCATTTCTTGTGATTTCTACATTAAGGACCTCCGCTCCGATCACAATGTCCATAAGGATTTTAAGAAGGTAAACTGATTGTCCAACCTAGAAACTTAAATAACGCCTCGGATCAGCTTCTCTATTTTAACTCTATCCCGACCACCCACTGACACAAGGAGCCGGCCCTGAGTCCTGCACGTCATTATTCCACCACAGCCGGAGACCCCAGGGAGAAGGCAGAAGCGTTTATGACTGTGCAATGAGGAAGGCAGAAGTTACGCTATACAGTGTTAGTGTGATCACTGGGTCTACAGGGGTTAATCCAGAGCTGCTGGTCCTATCAGACACCACCCTCCATGGGGTTGTGTTCCCCCCCTGTAATTGGGACTCTTAGAGATGCCCCAGTCAAAGGGGGAAACTTTAAAGAAAAAAACTGTTGATAATGTCCACCTGGGGTCATTAATGGCTTAATTGGGGACATTTAAAGTTGAATTTGATTATTTAAAAAATTTTTTTTTTAATATTTCCAATTTTAAAGTCCCTACTTTACATTATTAAAATCACGCGCTATAGGCGCTTCGTCGACTAAGACTGTACATATTTACGTTATAACTAGCAATTCTTTATTATGGTCATTTTCAATTAAAGGGAACCTTCTCATCAGGAAGGTCATTTACCTGATGAAAGGCCCACAAGCTATACTTATAGTTTTTTTGGTCGCGATAGCTGTACATAGTATATAAGGCTGGAAAAGACACAAGTCCACCTTTAAGAATTAAATGTTTTATCCCCATAACCCTTTTGTCCCCTCCTCCTCAGACTGTAAGCTCTTGTGTCATCCCCTCATCCTCATAGACGGTAAGCTCTTGTGTCCCCTCTCATCCTCATACTGTAAGCTCTTGTGTCCCCCCTATCCTCTCACTAAGCTCTTGTGTCCCCTCATCCTATAGACTGTATGTTTTCACCCCTCACCCATAGACTGTAAGCTCTTGTGTCACCCCTCTATCCTCAATAGACTGTAAGCTCTTGTGTCACCCCTCATCCTCATAGACTGTAAGCTCTTTTCACCCCCCCCTCACTCATAGACTGTAAGCTCTGTGGTCACCCCCTCATCCTCATAGACTGTAAGCTCTTGTGTCACCCCCCTCATCCTCAGATGTAACTCTTGACCCTCTCCTCAAGACTGAAGCTCTTGTGTCACTCCCTCATCCTCATAGACTGTAAGCTCTTGTCCTCCCCCCCTCATCCTCATAGACTGTAAGCTCTTGTGTCACTCCGCATCACCTGTTCATAGACTGTAGCTCTTTGTCACTCCCCTCATCCTCTATAGCTGTAAGCTCTTGTGTCACTCCCCTCATCCTCATAGACTGTAAGCTCTTGTGTCACTCCCCTCATCCTCATAACTGTAAGCTCTTGTGTCACTCCCCATCCTCATAGACTGTAAGCTCTTGTTCACCCCATGAGGATGAGGTGACACAATTCCTTTGCTGACTTTTTAGGAAGAACAATTTATCCCACATATAACCTGCATTCATCACTTATACTCTTATCTCTATTCATGTAAGTCTAGTGACCTTATTTCAGTTCTGTTGCATGTTCTCTTTTTTTTTTTTTTTTTTTATTATCTTTTATTTTTATTTTTTCCATATAATATTACAAGCTTCTTTTGCGAAACAGAATCCATATACATGAAACATTACTGTCATGATGTAGATACATCCTATACCAAACTCCCTCTACAAACATGTTAGTTATATCTTATCGCAAAAAAAAGGGGAATGTCCAAATTCAATACGTATAATCCCCCCCAGACCCCCCTCACCCCCCACCCTCTGCCGATGCTGGACGCTGCATGACACAAATAAAGATACCCAGTGGATTACAGAGAACCCTCTATAACTCCACTGATTCCCAATATCTTAGTCTGTTGCCCTTCCTATAACCGTTTTCTCAAACGCACATTCGTATGATTTTATACGCTTAACTAAATTGCTCCATTCATTCACCGAAGGGGGTTTCTCATCTAGCCAGTGTTTCACTAATACTAATCTGGCGAGGAAAATAGTCTTCAGGGCCAGATCACTTTTTAGTCTATCATCTACGAAATCGGGACAAGCCCAAAACCCCAAAGTAGCAACTCGCGGGAACGAGCAGTCGAACGATCCTCTAATTTCGTAAATATCTCCTCCCAATAGGTGTTGATCTTCGGGCAAATCCCATAAAATATGTAAATATCGGCTTGGGAACAGTTACACCTCCTACAATTCAAATTATCCCTTGACCTATTTTAAACATTAAATCGTGGTGAAAAATATATTCTATATATATGTATAATTGTTGCATCTGTGATTAAATTGATCGTTGATCTTACCACATTCTTATAAATATCACACCATTGTGCCACAGATGAAACCAACCTGGTTTGCCCATTTCAATTGCGTACATGACTAACTCTGATCTAGTATTTCCTAAGCACACATAAATACTTGATAGATTAATTCGTGATACATCTAAATCCAATAAATCCATGAATTTACCCCCTAATTGAATCTTAAACTGTCGTGCTGTATTCTTTCCTATAGCGTGCTCAATTTGACAATACCTAAAAAATCCCTATCCACCAACATATCCCAAAGACACCAATCCTGAAAGGAGGGCAATGACCCATCTCTTCTTCCAACTGTTCCAAGCACTAATTCCCTTTTCTTTCCCAAACCCAACGTCTTCCAATGGCTAGCTCTGAAAATTAAGATTACCCCACAGCGGAGTAAATTTAAAGCCCCCCTTAATACCAAAGGCTCCTAGATCCCTCCAGTACTCCAATAACCGAGCCAGAGGAATCTCTTAACGTTCAACGCTTCAGTTGACCAACTCAGTAGAGCCAGAATGAGTCAAATCTCGCTCCACAGCGAGGTAAGCGCATAAAAAATATTAGCTGTCTATTTTCCAAGAATAAACTGGTCTGTGCTGCCAAAAAATAATGATAAGGATGGGAGTGACAACCGCCCCTTTCCTTATTACGAAATAGAGTTTCTTGTTTAATACGGACCCTTTTTCTCTCCCCCAGAGTAGTTTGTTTATAATCGCCCGTATCAACCCAAACCTCTCTTCCCTATCCAGCAGGAGCATTAGTTAGTACTATAAGATTTGAGGAAGCAGTACACTCTATGAGTATAACTCTCTCTGCGCGATTAAAGGTAACGTATTCCATGTATTCACCTTATTTTTTATTTTATTAATAATGGAGCGAGATTCAAAGTGATATAATCATCAACCTTGGCCGTGATCTTTAAACCGAGATATTCACATGACGAGGAGACCTTAAGACCAAACTGCGGATAATTAGAGTAGGGGTCATCTCTAAAGGGACCAATATCGACTTATGGGTGTTATCTCCACCTGAAAACCCCCATACTCGTGAATGACCTTTAGGCTTTTAGGGCCGATATGTTCGGAGTCTTTGAGGAAGAGAAGAACATCATCGCATATAACTTATCTTATCCTCAGGCCCAGCTAATCCTCCCCCCCTCTATCTCCTTTCAGCCCTAAGTTTTATTGCCAAAGGTTCTATAAAAACGCAATACAGCGGACAGGGATCCCTGCCTAGTACCTCTAGATAGTGTAAAAAAGGGGGAGAATCGCTATTTACCCTAATACAGACCCTCGACTTATAACAGAGTCAAACCCAATCCACAACGGAGCACCAAACCCAAATCATACAGGACTTCCCAGAGGAATTCCCATCCCCCTATCAAAGCCTTAGAAGCGTCCATGACAGATGGACGAGAACCCCCCCCCGCCATCTGCAGCCCCGCAAAGAGCCGCCTTATATTGGTCTAACTCTGGCGGCCTGTCAAAAAGCCACATTGGTCTTCATGTATAATCTGGAGCAAACTCTTTCAGTCATTTGAGTTAACTTGGCCATCAGTTTAGCATCTGCATAATAAGCGAAATCGTTCTATAGGATTCCGCCCAGTGGTCTTATTTTTTTTCTGAATCAGAACTATACTTGCTTCATACCCAGAATCAGGCAGCCTTCCCCCTTTGCCCAAATTCCCAGTCTCCCCCATAACAGGGAGAAGAAGATAGCCAATCTACTGTAAATTTCTAAAGGAAGCCCATCCAAACCGGGGCAGATTTACGTCTAGAAGAAGCAAGGGCCTCCTCAAGCTCTATACTGGTAATCGGACGCGATAACATCTCTGCTCTTTCCCTCGAAGAGAAGGAATTTGGATATTATCTAAATATTTCTTATATCATCCATTGACGCCTCCAAATCTGAAGTATATATACCTTTTAATTTTTTCAAGGTATCTCTAATCTCCTCAGCATTAGTAATTATGTCCCCAAAATTATTTTTAATTACTGTTATTCTATTTTCCTCTTGTTGTTTTTGACTTTCTGCAGAAGCCCCTTTGAGGGTACCCCACTCTCACAATGTGCCCTCTGGTCCAAAAATAATTTCTGCGTCGCCTTAACTGCCAAAATCTATTGTATTCCTCTTGTACCCTAGTAGACTATCATGGCGCTCTCTTGAACCTTTCTCCTAAAAGGCCCTCTTTTTTCTTTTATCTCTTATTTAAGACCTCTCCTCTTTCTAGCCCATTGCTTACGCAGATATTAATTTCTGATTATATCCCTCTGAGAAAGGATTTCAAGGTATCCCACATAGACCAAGATTACCCCCAGATCTATTCGATGCAATAAATCTACATATCTTTTCCTTGATTTTATCCTCATCTGGAATAACACTAGCCAATGCGCATGAGGCTTCCAAAACTTACAGGGAATTTCCTCGTCCGACAGCTCAGACCCAACGGGGAATGGTCAGAGATAGACCGATATCATACCGATTTTCCCACAAAATCTATGGCCAAGTCATTAGCCACGCTAAATCAATCCGGGAAAAGGTATTATGGGAGCGATTGTAACATGAGAATTCTGTTGTTCCCCCCTTTAAACATTCTCCACACATCTCTCCAGCCCCTTCCTGGCAAACCTGGCAAAGGGGGTGTCCCTTTTCTATACTTCGCGGTTTTTTTCTCCCTCACGTCTGTCCTATCCGACATCACCAGCATAAAATCGCCAAGGAAGCCGGCAATCACCCACTTTTCCATGAACCGCAGTAGACTTTATCAGGACATCATATCTAAAGGGGGAAGGTATATAAACTCCTCAACAACACATTTATGCCATCGAGAATACCTAACAAAAATACATATCTTCCCTCTGGTCGCGTCTTACATCTAATACTTGAAAGCCTACGGATCTATGGACCAGGATGGAGACCTCCGCAAAATGATGAGAATACAGAATTATATACTGACTGGCCCACCTCCTTTCTACCAGGGCCACAGATTCCTTATCAGATGTGTCTCAAAAGATAACATATGCTGGAAGTTGTTTCACAATGTAATCAAAATGCAGCGTTTCAAACGTGTCTTTAACCCTCTTATGTTCCATACTATAAACCCTAGTACCCATCTATCTAATCTAACACGAGGACAGAAAAAAGGCGCAGCACCATACTATAACCAACAACATCCCCATCGGCTCACCTCCCCCCCCCCCCCCCCCCCCCCCCCAATTCCCCCACCGTTCTACCATAGTAAACTCTTCCTTCTTCAGCCACTTTCCCACCCCCCCCCCCCATCCCACCCCATTGCTGACCTGAAATCAGATATAATGGCCTAGGTGTTCATATCAAAACCCTTAAGATCCAACCAGTCTGAGACTTGTTCTGGGTTGCTAAAGAACTGACTGGCTTGAAAAATAATTTTTAATTTGGCCGGAAACATTAAAGAATACATAATTCCCTTGTCTCTCAACCTCTTCTTCACCTCCAGAAAACTCTTCCTCCTCTGGAGGGTATCCTTAGAAAAGTCCGGGTATATTGCTACTTTAGTCCCTTGTTATTGTTGATCTTTTAGATCGCGTGCTCGTTTCAGTTCATATCCGATCTCTCGAGAGTAACGTTTTACATATAAGAGTACGGGGAGAGTTCCCCGGAATATAAGGGCCTGCCGGATTCTATGGGCCCGCTCAATATCAAAATACTGGAGAGATGCTCCTTCCCTATTTTTTTTCAAAACACCTTCTTTAATGTAGCTTACAGGTTTTCCCCCTCAGCTTTTTCTGGAACCCCTATTAGCCTTAGGTTCGCTCTTCTTGAGCGTCCTCCATATCCGCAATTTTCCCTTTCAGGGCCTTATTCCAACCTCCAAACGGAGGTGACTTTTTTGAGAGTGCACACCTCCTTCTCAATCTTAGTGATTTTATCTTCTGCCGTTTTTTTGCTTATCTCTTAGCCTTTCAGCTCCTCTCTCATACTGGAAACATCTCCTCTCAATGCCCCAACCGCTCCGTCAGACCCAGTATTGCTGAATTACAGGTTTTTATGGAGTCTAAGATCTCTTTTAACATTCATTTTCACCTCCCGTATTTGTCACACCCCCGTCCTGTTTCTCCCCTTCTTCCGTGCCCGATCTCGAGCCCTGTGGTTTTATTTTTGGGATCTACCGCTTCATTTTCCAGTTTTTCTGTATACACGATCCTGTCCGGGTTTTAACTGGGGGGGATTTCCATATTATCCAACTTTGTGGCTTCTCCACCTTTAGCCCCTCCTTTCTCTTTCTCCTTGGGGGAGGATGTCCCCAGGGACTTCCTTGCCGCATTTTTAGGAGGCATACTGAATACAATAAATACACCTTAAATCACACTTTAACGAGCTGATAAATAATCATGGGCTCCTATTTGAACCTGTACCCATCTAACAGATGACAATATTCAATATAACGTATTACAGTAGAGATATAAAATCACTAACCGCAGGAGGCAATATAAAGTTGACAACACAACCGTGAAGTATTCTTCCAGCCGAAAGGCAGCAACAGGCCTAGCCAAAAACCAGGGCCATTCACCCACTGGAATGTCCCAAAAATGCGGCATTTTTGTATACAGTTTAATATATCACTTATATCACGTAGTGTATTAACTTCCTCCTCCGCGTTCTTAACCAACGTATTATGTACCGTAAGAATGTCACAAGTATCCGGTTTGGAGGTATTAACTTATCTCCTGTATCTTGGAGGCGTATTATCCCCGTAAAACCGGATTGTAGAATATGAATTGCGCACAAAAATTCCGACAGTAAGTAATAGGAGCCGAGAGTTGGAATAGAAAGGTCAAAATACGGACAGTAACAAGTAAATGACGGGTCGATGTTAATAATTAGGAGCAAGCAGAGTTAGTACCGTATGCAGCAATGCCAAGCAGATATTAGCATAGTTAGCGGACAAATCAGAATTAGGACCATATGCAGGACCACATGCAGACAAATATGAACATGGAGAGGAAGGTTAAGCCAGTACTACTCACCCATCCAAACGAACTTCTACGAGCGGCAGGGTTGTCAGGCCGGGTACAGGTACATCTCACCCATCCATAGCACGGCTTCTAAATATTCCTCTCGCTTGAAGCGCAGGGACCAACCCACAATCTTCTTGAGGCCTATTTCTCCGTCACGCCGACTCCGGATAGCTCTCCAAACGCCGCCGCTCGGCAGCGATCTCAGAGCGCCCACCTCCGGGTCAACGCCTCCGGCCCAGACTTCATCCGCCGTTGGATCCCCACTTTCCTCGCAGCTCTGCCAACTTACAGGACCATACTGTTTTTCGGCGCTCAACGCCAGACTCGCGCCAGAGCTGCGCCAAACATGGTTCCAGGCTCCTTCAGTAGAGAGCGGCGGTCGTAGGAAAAGGCGGCCGTAGCGCCACTACCGCACGCCAAACAAAGTCTGGTACATTGTATACAGTACAGATCATGTAATATGAGGGTTATGTATGAAGCAGCACACTACGTGTACAATGTAACACAGCAGTGTGCGTTGCAGTTCTCTATTGTCCACTTGATGTCAGTTTTTTCTTTGAGTGGTTACAGAGAGATTCTATATGGAGCTTCAGAGCCTGCAGACACTAAGGCTCAGCCTGCTCTTACTATCACATTAGCTTTTTATATTGATTTTATTTATTCATTTTTAAAATATTTCTGTGCTGGTAACCGAAGTGGATACATTTCTATATATTCATGTTGGGCTGTGAGCAGCTACTTCTTATAGGTGACCCAGGATGGGGTAAACTTGTATGTGGCGGATCTGTAGCAGTTTTATACATGTTGATGTTGTGTGCGCGGCTGTGGAAACCTCTCAGTGGTTGATGTATGAGATAATGCCCTCACTGATATCTCTTCTAGAGCTGAGGGTAATAAGCAGAGGAGTATCTAAGACCTTCGCTTCCAATCGATCCATATGAAAGATGGTAACAATGAATGGAAAAACCACCCCCCCTTATCCTGTATAAGACCCGCGGTAGTGATCAGCTTCACATAAGGTATTACCCTTCAGTCCTACAGCACTCTCCAGATCTATCATCACTGTGAATGGTCTATAACTTTTTTATAGCACTAGACTTAACCTAGCATTTCAAATACAATTTCCCAATATAGATAGAAATGCTATAACATATTTGCAGTCACTGTGTACTACATGACATTACTTATCCTGTACTGATCCTGTGTTACCTCCTATATATACCCCAGAGCTGCACTCACTATTCTGCTGCTGTGCGTCACTGTGTACATACATGACATTACTTATCCAGTACTGATCCTGAGTGACATCCTGTATTATTCTCCGAGTTCACTACTATTCGCGACATCCTGTATTATCCGAGTCACTACTATTCGTGCGGTGGCAGTCACTGTGTACATACAGGACATTACTTATCCTGTACTGATCCTGAGTTATATCCTGTATTATGCTCCGGAGCTGCACTCAGTCTCAGATTTTTCAATAGTCATGCAAACAACATACACTAATGTGCAGGGTCCTCCAACTATTGAAGATGCGCGTTCTTCTATAATCTAGCACACCCTGCTAGCCCCGATTACTTTTTTTTTTTTTTCTGGTGCACTCCTTTAATCAGTGTGCTCCACACATTATGTCGGACTTTCGACATAAATGTGACTGCGCACATAAAACTCCCCTTTAGGTACACAGTATTGTGTTGCGTGTGTGTATTGCAGCCGCTACGCAAAACGGGCAAAAACTCTCCTGAATACACGTGCCAGCTTCGGCACATTATTTGCAAACTGCGACGCAAAACTGGCATAGCCGGTTTCCTAAATCTGTGCCACTATCGCCGATGCAGTCTGCTGTTACATAGATTATCCTCTGTTCAAGCAGGGATTACCAACCTTTAACTCCCTAGCTGCTGTGCACCTACACATACTGTATTATAGAGAGTAGCAGCAGGGGATGGAAGCTTAGACCTGCAGACGCTCTTGCTCCTGGTGTTAGTCCATATTTCACATTTCTGCTGCTACGAATCTACATCCTCAAAGTTCTGATCACACACTCTCTCCAGGGACAAACGCCAAACACTGGCTGCAGCTCCGTACTGAAGGCACAGAGCACAGCAGCGTTAGGACAAGCCCTTCGTGCAATCGGAATTCTACAATCCAGAATAAGTCCCTTTATCACAGTCCTGCTGCTACTAACAACATACACAGTTAGATTATACATCACTCCAGGGACCAGGTTACAGCTAAAACATCCACAGCAGTGTGGGGACCCTTCCCATGTATTTGAGAAGCTACAATCCTGGACTAAGCCCCTATATCCCAGTCCTGCTGCTACTAACAACATACACAGAGGTCGATTACACATCTCTCCAGGACAATACATAACACTATTCCTTCTGTATTTCCTTTGCAGAATCTTCTATAACCTGGATGACTTCATCAGCATGGCCCCGGGGGTAGGTTTTGGCACGGTGTACACTGGAGTGCTTTCACCAAGCGTTTCGGTACAACCTGTGTGACGTCGCGCTCGCGGTTCATAAGGGCGAGTCATTGTTGGGAGAATTTTCGTTGTGCATAATTCATTGGAGACATCGTACCCCTCCTACAGTCGCCCTGACAGGAGGACACAATGAGGCGCTACTATTTATACCGCTCCCCACTGCTGCCAAGACTTTATTTAAAGGGACACTACACCTAGAGATGGGAAAACTACTGACTGGGAGCTCATCTGTACAAATATCAGGGTCTTCCTCTTTTGTCCAAAAGCAAAAGATGTTCAAAACCAAAAGCAATGGAGCGGAAATCCTACACCCCAAATCTTCTCATGTCACCCCAGCATTAAGGGGGAGAATATTCATTTTTTATATTAAAGGGAAAACAAAAAAGAAGTGGTTACTATGTTGTAAATTTTATACATGAGCACAAGAACAGACACAGATTTGGGGCATTCCAAAGTTTTTTCGTGTACTTTAGCCTACATAATGTTCTCCTTTGTTATCTTACAGTCCCAGACATCTATAATATATGTTACTTTTTTTGTTTCCCTTGTGTCATTATCTATATTCTAGGATTTATAGTAGTTATGCTGTACATAGGGTTAGTATTATATAGTTATATTCTTGTACATGGGGCAGTATTAAGTAGTTAATTCTTGTCATAGGGGGCAGTTATTATAGTAGTTATATTCTGTACATAGGAGGCAGTATTATAGTAGTTATATTCCTGTACATAGGGGGCGGTATTATATATGTTATATTCTTGTACATAGGGGGCAGTATTATAGTGTTAATACTTGTACATAGGGAGCATTTATGCAGTTATATTCCTGTCAAGGGGGCAGTATTATAGTAGTTATATCCTTGTACATAGAGGCGTATTATAGTAGTTATATTCTGGTACATAGGGGGCGTATTATAGTAGTTATATTCTTGTACATAGGGGGCAGTATATAGTAGTTATATTCCTGTACATAGGGAGCAGTATTATAGTAGTTATATTCTTGTATATAGGGGGCAGTATTATAGTAGTTTATATTCTCTGTACATGGGAGCAGTTATAGTAGTTATTTCTTTCTTAGGGGGCAGTATATAGTAGTTATATTCTTGTACATAGGAGGCAGTATTATAGTAGTATATTCTGTACAAGGGGCAGTATTATAGTAGTTATATTCTGAAGGGGCAGTATTATAGTAGTTATATTCCTGTACATAGGGGCAGTATTTAGTAGTTATATTCTTGTACATAGGGGGCAGTATTATGTAGTATATTCCTGTACTAGGGGCAGTATTATAGTAGCTATATCTTGTACATAGGGGGCAGTATAGCATTGTAGTAGTATTGGTAAATACTTTGAAATCTTGTGTAGCGTAAGCATTGCTGTAGCTTTCAGGTAACCATGATCTGTTCCGGAATTGCACGGTTAATGGACCATTAGTACACCTATCTCTGATGGGATCATGTCGTCTTTGCCTCTTATGTTGTGTAACATAATGTTACCCCGTTCTGAGGCAATCCCAGGTGTTATCTCGCTGCCAGGACTCACAAGACCAATCAGTCTACTACTGATGGAGCGCTCCAGGTTCTGGCTCTATTCCTTCCATCCAGAGCTAAATGGATTATTTGTTGTAGCTTCAAGTGTGATCACTTGCCAAATACACATTGCACACGGCGTCACATAATGCAGCGTGGCCGCTGATGGCAATCACTACTCTCCCTACCAAGGCATTGCAGTTTATTTCTGCTCTAAGTGGGTTTGACGGTAGTAGATTTGCAAAGGAATGTAACCTTAAAATTTGGAAGTGATGAAATTTTAAAGGAAACCTACCACTTGTAGTGGCAGGTTTCCGATGGAAATACCGGGCACCACTCAGGGTGAGCTGGTGCCGAGCTTATTTAGTTAGTGTTTTAAATTCCGCGGTATCGCTGTTTAAAACACTTTTTAAACGCTATAGCCGGCGCAGCAGGTACGCGCTCGGCGCTTACCGTGCACGCGGCTCTCATTCACTTCCTATGTAGCCGCCGCAACGGTAAGCGCCGAGCGCGTACCTGCCTGCGCGGCTATAGCGTTTAAAAAGTTTTTTAAAAACCGCGATACCGCGGTTTAAACACTAACAAAAATAAGCTCCGGCACCAGCTCACCCTGAGCTGGTGCCCGGTAATGCCATCGGAAACCTGCCACTACAAGTGTAGTTTCCTTTAAGTAAATAGTGGAAGGAAGGAGGTAAACTACACCAAAGCCTAACAGTGATTTATTTCTGTTTATATCGGGGTATGGTCTGCCATGTCCACAAGGACTATCTCTCTCCTTCGGGTCCGTTTATCTCTAGTGGTGGTTCATTGAAAGTTCGACAGCATAAGAGATAAGAGATAGCGAACCTAGATTAAGAAAATTACAGCTCCGTATGAGTTGCAGAACTTGAAGAGATCCAGATCTGCAATGATCTATTCAAGTGTCTGTTCTTTGGATGTGTGTACTTTAATTGGGACCATATTTGGGGTAATCATCTGGTGAAGGCCATAAAGAATTGCAACCTGGTTGTCATCGAGAATCACTTCAATCTTGCATACGAGTGTGTCATATGGTCCCGTAGGCTCGCCACGGGCAAGGCCTGAACATGACGCAGGACAACAGGCTTTGGCGGTGTATTGGTGCTGTATTAGTGCATTTGGGTTATTTAACACATAATGGTTCCACCTGTTTCGAAGTTTTCGGCATAGCCACCACTAGTATGTCCATCATTGGTGGTCATCACCCACAGGGTCGAGGTCAACAAATCTGACCAATGGCGGTGACAGGCATTTTAATAAAGATGGGATGGCTACTCGTTGCAGCTGCGTGCATCAGACATTGTCCTAAAACTTACTTAGGGGGAACCCTAGAGGTAAGAAGGACAATAGTCTCCAACCATTGAGATGTATTCGGGCTGGGAGCGTATTGGATCACGTCATCCTTGCTACATTCTCATGTTTCCAAGTTGTCTGCCTATGGTGTTTGGTGTGCCAGGAATTTTGCACCGTAGAGAGAGAAAATCGGTAGTCAACTTGACAACGATTCACATGAGTGGAAACTATGGATGCCCGCACTCTTCTTGACCTTGACCTGGATTGCTGCGGCGTCTCTTTGCTACTGTCTGGTATTTGGCACTCATCAGCCTTGTCTTCAAAATCTAGTAGATGGGGTCCTTGCTAACTACTGTGTGTTGTAGACCGGGCATGGTTGCCCATCGTCTTGTTCAAACCGCCCGGTAAGAGGACAACAAGCTCCAAAAGGATGTACTGTGGATTTTGATTGACTGAAAATACATAGGAGGGCAGTGTGGGAGAAGTTATTGACCCAACTGTATTGTCAGTGGTTGTAGATGGTCCTATAGTTTGCCACAGACAAGGCCTAACATCAAGGAAACACAGGGCTGTGAGTTGTATCGCTGGCTGTCCAGTATGCTTGGGATATGTTAATCCATAACCCTTGCACACTTTCCAATTTCTTTTGGCCTAGCCACGGGTGGTGTGCCATCATTGGATGTCATCCACTCCACATTTTGAAAGGCGACAATATGGTCCATTGCTGGTGCCAAGGAAAACATGGAATCTGGTAGATGTTAGGGAATGGCCATTAATTGTACCAACGTGTAGTCACTCATCGTCCTAAAGAAGAACCAGGGATTAAGGAGGACAACCTCTCCAAAACTTGTATGGGGCTGCTTAGTGTATGTGATCACATCAGTCCATGCCCTTTCCGACGTTGCCAAAGTTTGTCTACCCAGGATGGTGTTTGGGGTGCCGATAGTTTGGCATTGAACAACGCCTTGTCTTCAAATCGTAAACTGGGAGGCTTTGAGAATTGGTGTTTTGTACAGACCAGACACGGTTGCCCATCGTCATGTACAAAACTGACCCAGAGGAGGACAACAATCTCCAAAACTTCAGGGATGTAGCGGTGGCTTTTGATTCTACCTAAAATGCGTGCTAATCCACTCAAGGCGCCCACCTTCAAGCTTGGGTTTCATGAAGACCTTTTGGATGTTTCTAGGGAATGTGTCAACATCTGAGTATACTATACTATACAAATGGAAAACTTATAGCGGATATAGGCATCCTTGGATCTATAGCCTACATGGTGACATCTCCTCCCTGTACCATTCATATCTCAAGAATTGTCCCTGATGGTCATCTCTATGTAGTCAGTTGTTTTTTAGACAATGTTTTTTTTTCTCTCCCATTCATCCACTGACTTGCTGTATGACCATAGTGAACCTGGATTTCTTAAGTCGTTCCCTTTTAAAAGTAACATTAAAACCTAGATTATCCCAGAGCCTGCCAGTCCCATCTCACAGGCCTCCAAATGGGAATGAAATTTTTTCTGTCTTTTTTGAATTCCTCTTTTATTGAAGTTTCTGCGATTTATCTATTAAAAAAAAATCTATTTGTTGGCACCTAGAAACTTCCTCTGGTGTATATTAAGAAAGAATCTCTTCTTCAGATCACACCAGGCTGTGAATTTGTGAGCTACATAATGGAGATATAGATTAAAATATACAGGTGTAAATAAAAAAAAAAAGGTGGGAATTGGATCTTCACTGCAGCTCACTTTCCAGGTCTCATGTTCTGTAGATCACAGAACTACAAGTCTGATGCGGCCTGAAGATAGATCCCTATCTTTAGTATGACCCAGACCAAGTGTTCTTAGAACTATAGGATGAAAGATGGTGGCGTCACTCCCCAGACACCTATAACTGGAATCATCTCAGGTAAATGGACTCTCGCCTCAGGTTTGCATATTACTTTGAAGGTGATTTTTTTTTATAGGTTAGTCTAAGGCTGCTAATTTATTGATGTAAAATCTCGGGGGCAGTTTCCGCTGTTTTGGCATGGATTTTACCTTCAACTAAGGGCCCCGCAAAGCAAAAGTTCCCATTGTACAGTCCGTACTTAGATGACTCATCTTTTACGAGTAAAACAATCAAACCCAAAGAAGCAAGTTTCCATTAATAAAAAGCATAAGTTGGTTTTCCAAACTACCATATAGAAAAAAATTAAGAACTTTTTTTTTTTTTCTATTTTTTTTTAAATTTATCCATTTTTTAGTCGTAAGAAAATTAATTGGGTTACCTTAAGAACAAAATCTTAGACGCTCAATCCGGAATTTGAAATTTAGCTTCCAGAAAAACCGTATTGACATGAACCGGTTAAACAAACACTCGGAGAAGAAGATAAAAACGTTATTCCTGGTTTTCCTGTAACCATAACCAACCCATACTATAAAGTGAAGGTGTTATTTTTGGAAAACAGAACAGTGGGACAGGAACTGGATTTTTTAACTTTCTCTGTAATTATTGCTAATAACAGGCCGTTCCGCGGTTCATACAAGATGGGTTCCCATAGGTTTGTTCTAAGTTGAATTTGTATGTAAGGTTGAAACTGTATATTTATCAATTGACAACTTTTTTATTTGCCCCCCCTGTGACAATTGGAGTTGCAAATGTGTGCTGTAATTATTCAGTCACTGTGTACATACATGACATTACTTATCCTGTACTGATCCTGTGTTACATCCTATATTATACCCCAGAGCTGCACTCACTATTCTGCTGCTGGTGCAGTCACTGTGTACATACATGACATTACTTATCCAGTACTGATCCTGAGTGACATCCTGTATTATGCTCCGGAGCTGCACTCACTATTCTGCTGCTGGTGCAGTCACTGTGTACATACATGACAT